>LN483771.1:33029-57134 GCA_900002565.1 Culicoides sonorensis
TCGACTACGCTTCCACGAGTTTTATACGCTTGCTCAAACTCGTAGAAGCACTCATTTACATGACTCTAATTAATGGAAATTAATATTCGAGCGGTTTTAACTCGTGGATATGAATATTTGATTTTCATTTCAACGAGTTGAAATCGCTCGAATTTTATTATCCACGAGTTTGAAAAAGTCAAATATTCATTTCCACGAATTAAGATCGCTCAAAAATTCATTTCCATGAGTTGAAATCGCTCGAATATTAATTTTTACGAGTAAGAGTCATGTAAATAAGTGCCTTCACGAGTTTGAGTCATGTAAAACATGCGGTTTTTCGAAAAATAATAATTTTTCTTGAAAATAGTATGAGCTTTAAGCCTTTTCTAATTATCAAAATCTTAGTTTTAAGTGAAAAATTCGATAAAAATGTAGTGCCGCTGGAGTGCCGTGCAGTGCCGGCACAACAGCGGCACGTTTTCTTCTAACCGTGTGTGTCATTTGCCATCACTATGGTAATGAGTTATGTTATTTTAATGTCCACTAATTAAAGAGATATGAGGGAAAATGAAATTTCCATCAAACGGTGTACTGGAGCTTGATGGTCATATGTAAATTAGTTTTACATTTTCTTTCATAGTCAGATTCACATTTGAACACTAATGAATTTAGAGGTCAACAGAATACAAATTCGCTCATCAAATCATTTCTTATCTATTTACGACAAAAGGTCAATTTCAACTTATTAACAAAACAATTTTCATCAGTTTAAAAGAATATTAATTTAAAATTTTGATGTTATTTTAACTGTATTGTAATGTTAAAATGCGCTTTTGGTGAGTTGTCGTTGTCTGTCTAATCGAGAGGTCTTATGAGAGACAAAATTATGGAATTTAATTCAATAGTAAAAGACTTTAATACGAATAAAGATCATCCGCTCCCATACTCAGACGATTAACATGAAGGTCTTCAAAAACAATGCATTTTAATGGAAATCAAAATGCACTTTAACATACCCTTTTAATGTAAAATTTTCCAATATTTTTCTATCTTATCCTCATAGTAAAAAATAATTCAGGCGACAAAAGCAGCTTTCAGTCCCTTTTTCTTTATCATGAAAAAAATATAAACAAATTAAACGTCACGCAGTCCTTTTTTTATAACAAAGTTTCTTTTTATCACATCACATAAGAACTCACTGTATACATAATTAATTAAAGGACTATCATAATATTTTAGTGTTTCTTCTTTTTCTTTTCTTTTCTGTTTTTTTTTTATTTTTTTATTTTTTTTTCCTTTTTTTCATCATCGGTAATATCAAACAAAAATAAAGATATTCTTTGTAAATGACGGGATTTTCTTGACGAAACATGATAATAAGATGAAGCAAAGTGTAGCAATGAGGAAAATATTATTATTTAAAAAGCTTAATATCATCAATGTTGCTCTGTTAAGTACATAAAATATGGGTAAAATACACACAAAAAAAGAGACAAATTAAGAAAATACTTTTTAATTTAAAAGAGAAAAAAATTTTTCCTGTTCGTTTTAGGTATATGGTGTCTTCTGGAAAGTTGCTCAGAATGATGAGGCGAAAATTTTGGCATGAAAAAATTTTTCCATTTTCTTGGAAAATTTTCAGAAAATCGGTTTTTTAATGGTCACCCTATTTTTTTGTATGGGCACCCTAATTTTTTTATAGCCTATGTTACCCGGGCTTTGAATAGCTAAATATACCTAGAACATACCATAGGTCTTTTTCGAGCCGTTTAGCCGCAATCGTGGAAGAAACTTTTTTTGTGCATAAAATACAAAGAAGAACTTGTAATAATAGACCGCATTATTCTATCGGAAATTTTAATTTTAAAAGGTCTTTATAATAATTTTTGGGTACAGATTAAACGAATTTTTAACTCAAACCTCCAAGAGAAAAGGTAACAAAGTGAATTTATTTTAAAAAAACACATTTTACGTATACTTTTGAATTTGAATTCATTATATTAAGACACTAACAGAGTAAAATCACTTTTATTTGGCAAAAAAAAATCACTTATTTCCATTTTATAACTGCTTTGATCTGACCGCAGTCGGTGGTTAATAGGCATAAAAAGAAGTCAATAGTAATTATAAAAAGATTTCAAAGTAAATTATAAAATAAAATTTCATCCCACTTCTTTGCATGTAAATTTTAATTAGACAAGTCAAGATAAAAAAGGTAAAATGTCACAAAATACTACCATAGACCAAAAATAACATCAAATGTTTTTTTTTATTCATTTGATGCTCAAGGTAAAAGTTTTATGTTTATTTTTAAATAATTAAAATATCTTAATTGAATTATACAAGAAAATTTAAGGGAAATGTCCCTTTTATACAAGTCAATGGTTGACAGTGAAATTTTTTTTGCTCATCATTATTATTTTACTTAACTGTAGTGTCAATATTATTTTATTCAATCAACGAGTGACACTCAAGTCCTTACCTTTTTACGTTGCAAGTACTAGATTTTCAATTATCGTATTGTAATCTAAAGAAAAGGAAGGGATAAATTGAATGAATAATAATTGATGAAAAAAAATGCTTAAAATAAAATAAAAAAAGGAAACACACTTTCAATTAGCCCATTCGACTTCGTAAATTTTAAAATCAAACATAAATTTAATTGTGTACAAAGGTTTAAATTTGTTGTTGTAATTTGTGTTAAAGTTAGGAAACACAGAAAATTAAATTTATTCACACGATATTTTAACGTTGAATGTCGGCAGGTATCAATTAAAGTGTTTTTTTTTTAGGTGTGTAACTTAGTAAACAATAAATTATGTTTAGATCCAGTTCAGATTAGAAATTTCATTTAAAAGTGTTGAAAAATTGGATTTCAAAATAAATTTCTAAACACTTCCAATAGTTGGAAAGAGCTAAGCTTAATTAAATGGAAACGCCTGGTTAATTTTAAATTAATTTTTAATTTTTCAATTTCATTTGCATTTCATTTCCACACCTTTTTACTATAATCTGTGAAGTAAAATTATTTGATTTGATGCAAAAATAAAAACAAAATGAAACAACGATTAACAATTATGCAGATATCTGGAAACACGCAAAAATAGGAAGTTGATGTAAATTTATAAGAAATGATAATTGTTGAATTATTGCCCCTTTGCCTTTGTTTATTCTGCATTCTTTCCAGTGTACTTTAATTAAAATTTGATCTAAATGAGACTTGTGAAGGCGACTCGTAACATTTTTTACTTAAATGGAGGCCTCTGGTATCATGTTATTTTTGTTTTGGAATGAAGACGCCTGATCTCATGTTTTTAATATTTGTGATGAAAAAGCCTGCACTCTCAAACAAAAACCAGTGGGAGACCAGTGGGACACCAGTGGGACTCCAGTGGGGCCAGTGGGACCAGTGGGAAAAACTTGACCAGTGGGAAACCCAGTGGGACTCCAGTGGGACAAGTGGGACCAGTGGGATACCAGTGGGGCCAGTGGGAAACCAGTGGGAGGCCATTGGGGCCAGTGGGGCACCAGTGGGAGGCCAGTGGGATCATCAAAAGCTGCAAAAAAAATCAATTAATTCAATTTTTGGAGCTTTTTAACGGTCCCACTGGTTTCCCACTGGTCTCCCACTGGTTTCCCACTGGTCCCACTGGTCTCCCACTGGTTTCCCACTGGCCCCACTGGTTTCCCACTGGTATCCCACTGGTCCCACTGGTGACCAGTGGGAAACCCCACTGGTTTTTGTCTGAGAGTGTGGTTATTGTTATGTCTAATTAACACTTTATCTAATTGCATTAAATGCACTTGAGTTAAAAATTCACGATTACGTTTCTTAACTTTATTTAAATGTGTTAACAACATTGTTAAACATGTTTCCACCTTTCGTTCAAAAAATGGGCTGAATGTTTCATATTAAAATAATAAAATAAAAAGACGAAAGATAAATTGATTTTAATTAAAATTAGAGGGTACGACCAAAAGCTATCACAAGTTACGTCACGAACGAATTTCATTATTAAAATAGTAATTATTGAAAATTTATTATTTTCTGGTATCAAAAAAAAAAATGTACCAAGAAAAAAACTGGTGAAACATTAATTTTAAAGTAAAATAAAAAAAATGCACATTTGATAATAGAAAATGGAAAATCATCACTTAATTTGATTTTGTTTACTTTAAATAAATGAAAAACAAAATAATATCATATTGTATTAAAAATTAAATCATAACACAACAAAAAATTGTTTTTCAGCTCTTGGCTTATAATATAAAACTTCTTGCTATTACTTGTATTAAATAATAAATTGACAAACTTCTATATAAAAGTTCATACCTTTCATAGACACAAAAAACTTTGAAGACATATTAAAAGTACAAGCGACATAATAACTTTTTACTTGTCTTTTTTTCTGTTTTCATGTTTTTTTTTGTTAAAATGATTATTATTATTATTATTATTATGAAAGACTTAGCCTCACTTTTATTCTTTATTGTATAGAATGTTTGTGTTCCATTTTATATTTTATGATATGTTGTTTTTCCTGTTTTCTTTCATAAAAATTTCATTTTTTTTGTGAAAAAGAGAGATGCTTTCATTGAAGTTTTCTTTAAGCATCTGATATCGATTAAAGAGACATAAAACAAGATGAAGGTTGATTATTTCATATTCATAAAAGATAACTGGACTATACTAAATGAATTCCGATAAAATTGGTTACACTCAAATCTGATATTTGCCAATTAATAAGGAAAATCACGAAAAATCGATCAACATTTACATGCAGTCCCTTTGAAACCGATAATCAACCGATAATAAATATCAACAATCATGAATGTTATTGCTTCATTTTATGCAAATATAAGATATCATTGTCATCACCATCGTCTCTGTCGATTACCTTCATAATAATAGTTACAATCAATACAAATGGTTATTTGAGAATCACAATAATAAAAATAAAAATAATATGAAACGTTCCACGTTTTAAAAAGAGTATTTAGAAGTTCATTTGAATTGGAAAATCACACAAATTCGTAGAAATTTTACTGAATTTGAAGTTTTTAACTGAAATCTAATGTACAGTAATCAAAGTACAAAAATCATTTTAATTTCCACTTCGGTTTTTGTTCGCTTGTGTTTGCGTTTTTATCTGTATCGACTAATGTCAATTTGGATATTTCTTTATATTGAAAAAAAAAACTCGAGTTGATTCGTTGAATAGGATTTTGTTATGATTATTCTTTGGTATTAAATGTAGCAATTTTGTGCCTCACATCTCATGTTATTGACATAAGATAACCCAATATTGTCTATATAATGTCATCAATACTCCCAAGTTTCATGTCATCCTTTTTTTATTTTATTAAAATGATACACACACTAAAGGTATTTTGAGGATAAAAAACAACAAGGTACATTGATGTCGATCTTGTCATCGTGTTATAGGGACGTTTTTTATGTTGTACAAGTTCTTTGCTTTCGAAAAGGACAAATTTCCATTGTTTGTATGGGACTCTAGTTTGATTCAATATATAAAATGAAAATTATTCTTGAAGCCAATACGCACACACACACACAAACACACACACTCGAACATATCAAATTTGTTTTATTATTATTATTATTATTGACAACGTAGATAATAAGAAACTTTGCTGAAAGAAATGAAAAACGAAAGGATGAGGTTACATGAAACTAGAAGTAAAAAGGTAGATAATGTAAATTTGAATTGAATGAGTCTATCATCATCATTATTAATATTATTTGATATCCCAAACCTTTGTACGAACCCACATGAAAATGTCATGCGGTTTTTTTAATGTCATTTTAATTTGAAAACAAATATGAGGAAGACACCAATGTTTTTTTAAGCTTTATGACATTTCCTGGTGGATTTGAATCTTGTGAGACAATGAAAACTCAAAATCAACGGTCTTAAAGGTCTAATGCTAACTTGATGAAATATTGTATGAATACGCTAATGAATAATATGCTTGAATATAATCAAAATTTGTAATTGTAAATGTTATGCTTCATTTACATATCTGCTTAAAGGTATTTGTAAGTATAAATTACTTTTCTTGTACATAATAAATTTACATGGGTTCGAATGTTAATTTATAATGGTCGATATGCTTGACAAGAACTCGCTCACAGCTTGAATTATCAAAACAAAATAAATATGATGTGAAGTCAATAACATTAAACAATGAACTGGAAAAGGTCGCAATGTTTAGAAAATTCCTTTTACAAAGCCTACGAAATTTAATTTTGATTACATTTCCATGTGACTTGAGTGTCATTTTCATAACGAGAACTGAAACTATGAATACATTGTAAGTTGAAAACGCCTATCAAACAGCGCGCATTACAAGTGTGGACTACAAGGGTAAAAATAATAGTCGATTTTTTTTAAAGCCTTTAAAGCGTCATTCAAAGATCTCCGTCTACGGACCTAATCTCTTGCAGTGTACTAAACCACTGAATTTAATACCATTTTATGTTGTAAAATGTAAGTCAAACGCCTTAAGCTTTTAACAACCTTATTAGAATATTTTAAATGGAATATTCAAATTTTTGCATGGAGATTCTTTGATTGAACTCAAAGATATGAGAAAAGATACAAAAGATTTTATTATAAAATCAATTATGCATTTTAACCAATTTAGGTTTCTTTGAATAAATTTCTAGAATTTGTATTATTCTATTATTCGGAGAGGAAATCCAATCACGTGTGTTCTTCATTATTCAATTCAATAACTTTAAGCATGGATAAAGGACAAAAAATATGTGTAATTTACCAAGAAATTTGCCACAAAAATCTTATATGAAACTCTATGTATAGAAATTTGTATTGATAATAAACGATCAATTGCATTATTTTAATATGACTTTTGAATTTTCCAATGAAAGCCTTACAAATTCTTTCCCTATTCATTTTTCCATCATATTTTGTTGGGATTACAATTTTTCAACAACACATGATTCGATTTCTCTCTTGTATTCTCCTGTGTATATCATGAGAAAAAAAATCCTTCCAAAATACGTATGAATTTCAAATGACATGCGCTTAAATTTTTCTCCAAGTTAATTTCCAATGTTCCA
Organism: Culicoides sonorensis; assembly: GCA_900002565.1. Classification (NCBI taxonomy): domain Eukaryota; kingdom Metazoa; phylum Arthropoda; class Insecta; order Diptera; family Ceratopogonidae; genus Culicoides; species Culicoides sonorensis. The sequence continues at coordinate 40,117 of LN483771.1, forward strand.
TAAATTCCAAGTATGACTATCACAATATAAGTTTATGTATCATTTGAAAAGAAATTACTATCATATAAACACGTTGCTCAACTCATCCAGTTTTATACAAATAACACAGATACAATTTCAGTTCAAAATATGTATTTGCATGAAAAAGTAACATTTGAATGACTACTTTAAAGTATTGTGCTCTCTATTCACTTATTGTTATGGATTGTTATATTGTTGGAGTAACAAAGTAATATCATACACACACACACATAAATTTCATAGCACACAATAAAAGCACATTTAAATATTTTGAGTTTTCTTTTTTGTTGATATATGAAATACTTGTGAAATCATCTTCACATGTCTTTTATACAGAAATATGAAGAATTCGTTGATATACTACTGATAATAATTTCACGAGTCGTTTTCCCTTTTGTGTTTTGAAAATGTATGTGTGTGTGTGTTTGTATTTGACTCAAGCAAATTGTATGTAACGCATTATTCTTTGGGTTTTTCACACACAGGTAAACAGTTCAAGAAGAAAATTGCTTCAAAATTTGTTTATCCAAATATTTGTGTAAATGGTTTTTGATATAATTTTGTATAAACATCAACAAAATGAAAAAGTTAAATTTATTTACATTATTTTATTTTATTTTACCATATTATTTGTTTACTTTAACCAAAGTTTGGTGAAAAAATCAACAAATCAGACAGTTTAAGGGAAAATAAGAGGAATATCAGCATTTTCAATTGAATATAGTCAAAAAATTAAGGACAAAAATCAAATCGAATCCAACTTATCAATAAATTTCAGGTTAAATATCCCTTTTAACACATTCATGCCCGGTAATGACCTGACAATCATTTAACAATAAGAGTTACAGAATGAGATAAATTTAAATTTCATGACTTGGAATTTTAATTCAAAATGTTACTTAAAATTAAAATTGAATCACTAATTAACACGAATATAAATCAATGTTTTATGTCAAATAATTTGAATTAAATTTTCTTCTCAATTCAATTACAATTTGAATTTGAATTTTAAAGCACACCGATAATAACAATAAATAGACACATGCAAATGAGAAAAAGCTGTAGCAGAAAAGACGAAATACATAATCGGATTTACATTTGTTTACATTGTACAAAATTTACTTTTAACCTATTACATAAATTTATTGAAATTTTAGTGAAAAGATAAAAGGAAAATATAATAAAGTAAGTGAAGGAGACGTCTTGAAGTCACCGTTAAATTAACATCTTTTATTGTTTATTTAAAACATTTGAATAATGACCTACCTTATAAATTTATTCAGCATTCACTTAAAGTTAAAATTGAAGAAAATTTAGTTTAAAATTACTTTACATCAAGGTACAGTAACGAAAATAATTTAAATGAATGATGAAAAATTCAAAATAATTAGCAGCAGTTATTTCAAAATTCATTAAAATTTTAATGAATGATATTTATGATATTTAACGTGTTCTCCCATTGGCTTTCGTAGTTGGACCTTATTCTCTTTACTGCACGTGACCGTACCAAGTGTAAACGGCGCTGTGTCTTTTTACTTGCATAATTTTCCAAAATATTCTCAATGAAAGTCTAATGTAAGCATCTGAAGCATATGTCTAATAAAGCCATTTTGCAATTTTCTATCAAAAAATAATCAAACCGTAGTTAATTATATTGAAATGACATTCAATCGAACGAATCACTTACCTCACTTCACTCCGATGAAACATTGCTTAAATATCATTTTCATTATCCTCTTAAATTGCTTCCATCATTATTTAATGTAATATGATTCGACACAAAATTCAACACCTGACACAAACAATCAAGTACTGAGTTGTTAAATTATTTTAAATAATAATAATAATTATTTTTAACCTACAGCCAGTACAGAAAAGTTCAATTAAGCTTATCGAATATTTGCAATTATTAACTTTAAATACATTTCATTGTCATTAGCTGTCAGGCACAATTTTATGTTTGTTCTTGATATGTTCAATGTTCACTTCAATATAAATTAAAATTAATTTGTGCTCTAATGGCAAGTGATAAAAGAGTACTTTCAACAAGAAAAACAAGATCAGTTTCACTATAATAGATACATTTTAAATAGAGGCAACATAAACTTAATTAAGTAGCATTAAATATTGTATTCGATGTTAGAGAATATCAAGTATTAAATATGTTCGGAAAGGATAAACATGAAACAATGTTAAAAGAGAGAGTCATTATTTCAAAGAATTGAATATCCACTTGATGCATTTTCTCTGTTATTTTGCAGTCATAATATGAAAAACAGCAAAAGAGGCCTCTTATCCACTCGCAAAAACACACCATTTTATATTGTTTATAAAACTTTTTAATTTTACAAAATATACGTTTCAGCTAAGAGAAAGTACAAGATATTATACATTTATTATTATTAAATGCATTTTTCATTGCTATCACGTTTAACAATGCCTTTTAAATGTTTCCATACAATTACTTATCTCTTTAAATACAAAACTTTGTTTTTTTTTCTTCTGTTTCTTCGCTTGTCTTTCTCAAACTTAAAAACAAGACATCTCTTCAATGTTATCTTTTAATGCTTTATGTTGGAAAGAAGGCTTGAAGTGGAAAATTGTAGACGAACACACACCAACGTAAAATGAAAAACAAAATATTTAAAAGTAGTGTAGAATTTGTTTGCGTTTAAGATTAAAAAAAAAACAAACAAACAAAAACTTAATCCCAAGTAAAGTGTTTACTTCCATCACTGCTCAAATTGTAGTTTTTAAAGAAAAAAAAAATTATAAGATAAATTGCAATTATCTGCATTAGTATTATTATTATTAAATTATCCAATTTAAGTTGAGATAACAGTAAGAAGATCAAAGAAATGGGAGTAATGGAAATTATAATATTGATTCACATAAAAATAAAAATTTAAGACAGCATGATGTGACAAAGATTGATTGACGGAATTATTTATTCCTAAACTGCTAATTTCTAGAGAAATTTTGTTTTTTTCGTAATTGTTCATCTCATCCAATTCCATACATCTGAAAACTCCAAGATATTTTCGATAAGCAGGATTAGACTTTTTCTTAAAAGACGTTTGTATGCCTAGATTGACACGATGCAAACATTACATTTAAGATTTCGTCGACCCGAAATACGATAGAGGTAAGAAAATAAGACTAGTTTTATTTTTGAAAATATTTCTATTTTTAATTTCTTTTAAAATAAATGTTTTTTTTCCAGATAGAGTGACAGTTCATTTACTTTTATAAATTAATTTTATTCAAAAAAAAACTGTATCTCTTTTTTTTTTTGAACAAAAAGCACTTTGTTTAATATAAAAAACACTTAAAAATCAAATTAAACTTAAAATCAAAATAAACAAAAACTAACTCCGTCTAATTTCTCTAATAAAATATTTAAAATCTTAATTTTTTTTCACTTATAAATTAATTTTGGGATTATTCATCTTTTAGAGTGTGTGTGTACGTACACACAATTAATAACTCTTATACAGTTGTACGACATCTTTCATCATGTAGTTTCGTAAGTTCCACAGGGCATTTGCTACTTCTTCGGGTTTTTCTTGACCCGCTTTTCCAAGCCAATGACTAGGTAGCCGTGATATATTGATTGGTGGTGGAGTTTCAATTTCCGTTGCTTGAATTGCTTTCTCATATGGAGTTATGCTTGGCGTATTTGTTTGAAGGCCTTCAATATATCTACAAAAAAAAAGTATTATTAAAAAATTTTTATTAAAAGAGAATTCATTTAAATCTTACTTGATATACGCGTCTGAATGCAACACACGTTGAGGTCTTGGAGGTACACTTACAAATAATGGATCGGGTTGAGGTGGTGCTACTGTAAAATTAATTGAAAATATTATTAGTTTAGATTTGAATATGAATTTAAATTTAAAATCTCCCTGATTCATCATGCAGATCATGCTGAATAGTTTTATTGAAAATAAAAATTTGTTAAAAATGCTTTTGACAATTTTGTGCTTATTATGATTTAAGATCAACTTGTAATAGGAAAAAAAAATATAACTTACAATTCAATAACGAAGGTCCCATTGAAATATAAGTGGGATTTTGACTCATGAGAGTCGAAGAATTATTTGGAATAAATGGCTGTGTTTGATTTGGAAATTGGTGGTGCTGTTGGTGATTGACTTGTTGCGGAAAATAGCCTTGTTGATTTGGTACCGTCATATTTGCCATGTGTGGTGAATATTGATGGAAATTATTTGTCATTGGCGTCATAATACTATCTTGCTGTTGATTTGGTTCAATTTTAGGCTTGACTTGTAATGGAGTTTTTCTAGGCACAAAATTTCTATAAAAAAATAACAAAAATAAAAAATAATTTCATGCATCATGCTAATTTTGTAAATAATATCTAAAAAAAAAAATTAAAAGTAATATTTTTATAACTTCCAATTGAGAATAATTAAACATCAAAATAAGCAGGGAGACGTTTAAACACATTATCAGAATATAATGAAATTTAATTTAACCTGGCATTGGTATCTCTATGGATAATGTCTCGTCATTTTTACGTGTTTCTAGCAAACTTTCAAATCCATTTGAAATCGAAGCTTGACACGTTTTTTCGTGGATTTTATTTGAAATTTCAGCTTTTTTAGGCAAAGGTGTCTTTCGTGGTATAAAATTTCTTTTTATGCGTATGAATTCAAATAGAAAATTATTTTACGATACTTAAATAGTTTTTTAATACTCACTTGCGATCATGCTTTTTCACCATTTTACCAACGTGTTTATAAACGTGAATGTCTCGTACGTGTTTTAACAGTCTAATTGGATTGGGAAATGGAGGAGCTCCTCTCTTAAATCGGACACAACTTCGCCATAAGCAATAAAATTCAGGTTTTTCATCAGTGCTATTTAGAAGCTTTTGAAGGCAGCCATCTTTGTCTGTGATACAATGATCCAGAAGATCTTGTGGATCTTCAAATTGAAAATCACATTTTCGCCATCGACAGTCAAAGACCTAAAATTAAAATAATTTAGCATCAATTTCATTCATAAACCAAAATTTTGTTAACCTACTTGATTTGGTATCGGATTTTCTCGATTCATTTGAAAGCCATGTCCTGGTGTTAAGGTTTGTGGATCTGGTGGTTGATTAATCAAATGTGCATTTTCTTCGCGCCACTTTTTCTTTGCAGCTTCATTCAAAGTCGCAGCTTTCTCTTCCCATTTTCCACGTTCCTTTGGATCCATGCTTCGCCATTCATCACCCAGCATTCGTGAAATTTCGCCAAAACTTAGTCCAGGATTTACCTCACAACGTTCTTTTCTCTGTTCACTTGAGTACAAAATATAGCCCGTGACAACTTTACCACGATTGTGACGACCACCAATTTTATTTTTCCCACTCGGAGTTGTAGGAATTGTTATAATTGAGTTATTTGGAGTTTCAATTAGAGATGTGTCCAATTCATCTTCACCGAATGATGTCTCATTTATTGACACAAGTTCACCATTTTCAATTTTCATGTCTTTTTGTGGTGTAATCGCTCGTTTAAAGTGATAAATTTCATCAGGAGTTACGGCTTTTGAATGTGTGAATCTACGAATCGCTCCAGGTTGTGAAATTTTATTGAGTTGTTTTTTCATCTCATCATAAACAGACTCACAAATATAAACATCCGATTCTGATATTTCTGTTGGACGACGTGTTGAGTAATCGAGATACTCCAAGACGACACAACGACCTACAATTGAAACAGTTGATGTAGTTTCCTGGACAGTTGAGAGCATTAATTCTTGTTTGTAACATTGCTGAACTAGCGAAGAAGGGATTTCCAATGGATTTAATAGCCATGGTCCTTTGACGCAGGATTTTCCACTGAAAATTAAAAATTTCATTCAAATAAATGTTTAAAATCTATTCAAGTTAAATTGACTTACTCTTTCGTTTCCCATATTGAACAAACTTGGACGACACACTGTTTTCCGGCTTCAGTGGCAACATAAACAAAATCTCCTGTTTTTATAACACCAGCACATGATGTATTGTATTGCTCATAGTATGTGTTTCCTTCTTCAGCACCTTCAACATTAAGAATAACATTTGGACGCTCTCTCTCCAATGAATCCAATGCAAGATCTAATTCAAAATTGATCTCTTCTTTAGGTTTTTCTTTATCTTTGTCTTTAATTTTATTCTTAAACACAGACTGAATTCTTTTAATTTCAAGCGGTTCTTCTCGTGTCACAAACCTCACATTTGGGTTAAAACTATTCCAAATTTTGATTTTTTTGAAAGATCTGGCCCGTGTATTGTAACGAGATTCACACACATAAACATCCTTATCCTCAAATCCCTCAGGTCTTTTCTGAATATAATCGCGAATACTCATAACGAAGCATCGTCCTTTTATTTTGCTCAATGGCACTGTCTGATGATTATCACTTTTGAATACTTCTTGTTCCATAAAACGTCGAGTTGGGATATGATACGTTTCATAAGGTCTAAAAAATACATTTCCTTCCATCATTTGGACATTATCCGAGTCTGTGAATAACTTTGAAATGTAAATTATGCCGGGGACGTCATTTTCTGGCAGTTCAAAGTAAACAAAATCACCGTGAGAGTATTTTTGTTCATCAATTGTCATACTTTCACCAGATTCCTGTACAGATAATGGATCTTGCGACGTTTCTTCCTCTTCAGTTGATGGTTCTGGTTCATCTTTTTGTTCCTCGATTAACTTAGATTGACGTATCTCGTCAACGATAGTATTTAATTGCGTAGATCCATAGACAAGAGCAGGTGATGTAAGAATATCTCCATTTTTGCATAACTCATCACGTTTTTTAATGAAAACTTGTTGCATTTCAATTGAATCTTCGAAAACTTGAGAGTCAGTCCGTGACAATTTCCGAGCACGATCTAACACAAAAAAGACATCTTGTTGAAAGGCATCAAGACGTTTGTATAATCCCTTATCCAAACGTCTCTTAATCAAATCTAATGAAATTGCTCGAACTTTCTTTTCATCAACCTCATCATATTCAGGAAGTTCTGCCAGTGAATCTGAGAGACATCGTCCATCGGCATCTTCCAAATTGTACACAGCTGTAAACAATGAGAGTAAGATTTCTTGTACTGCTGATTGGACATCCGGTATCAGATTATCCAAATCTCTCAATTTTTGCTTTGTTTGAATACAAATTTGCTGTAATGCTAATGCATCTTTATAAATCTGTGAATCTGGTTCATTGTAGGTACAGGCATTTTCGAACATTAACGCGAAATCTGCTACAATTTCATCTAAACTGTTGTATTTATTGATTTTAGCTTGAATTTTGTCCATATCAATTGGATTTTTAATTATCTCATAATAATCAGGATAATCGGCTTTCGTTGGCAATCGAAGGAAGATTGAGGAAAGTTGACGTCCTGCTTTTGGTTCCTTGTAATCACGAATTGTATCAAAAAGTTGCTGACATCGAGTTGTAACGATTTTAGGTTTTTTTGGTGTTCTTTGTGTTGGCTGCTGTCTAGGAGTGTATGTTCGTTTTTCTGTGTTCGCACCAATTAACTCCTTAAATTGTTTTTTCATGTACTTTTCTAATGTATTTGCATCCTCATAAATTTGAGATCCTTCTTCGTTATATGTACGACAATTATTGAACATCAGTTGATAGTCCGATATCAACTCATCTAATTTTGAATATTTGTCTTGGGTAATTCGATTTTCAATTATTTGCATGTCAATTGGTTCTGATATCACTTTATAATAATCTGGATACAATTTTCGCGATGGTTTTTCTAGAAAATTCACGCAAATGGCACGTCCACTAATTGTAAAATCAATTAGTTGTTCATGGAGTGCTAGTAATTTTTTTTTCATCGCAGTATCAACTGGCAAACTTGCTCGCGTTCCAAAACCTTTTAACGGTGTACTACTAGCCGATAATGGTTTACGTCCTGGTTTTTTACGTTCAACAATTTCAATGATTGGCTCATCTTCGGACGATTCTGCTTCACTTTCACTCTCATCTTCATCCTCATTTTCTTCTTCGGACTCGTCTTGATCTAGACTACCATCGATCAACTTTTGGTTGAGTAATTTACGCATTTTTTCAGCATCCTAGTCAGAAATAAAATTGAAAAAAATGTTTTTGTTAAAATATTTAAAAAGAAAATTTACCTTATGCACTCGATTCGTGGCAGGATACCATTTTTTCGCATTATCCAACATCAAAAAGAGATCTGATGTCATTTCAGTGATGTTCGAATACTCTCCTTTAATCATTTTGTTTCGTATTTGGCCCATTGAAATTGGCTTTTTGATTGTATTGTAATAGTCGGGATTGAATCGCTTATTTGGTAGTTTCCAGAATGAGTCTCCTAATGGCGCACCTGCATTTGGACCTGAATTAGTCATATTCGATTTACAAGTAAACACATAAAACAGGACACAACATAAAAAAAAATAATAATCATAAAAAATTAGGATTTGAAAAGATTTAAAACAAAAAAAGGATTAAAATTCACGAAAATGGAAAAAATATTACCATTAGTTGTTGGTGTATTGTATAAAATGTCAAATAATTGCCTCATAGGCCCTTCATCTTCAACATCATCTTCGTCCTTTTCATCATCAGATCCATCCTCATCCTCCAATGCAGCTGTTATGGCACTCAGAGATTGTGAAGATCTTTTGCTTTGTGTTTTTATTGATCTTCCACTTTCTAGTTCAATTTTCTTCGCTGTAAAAATTTTACGTAACGTTTTCGCATCTTTATAAATTTGAGATCCAGGTTCATTGAATAAACATGCATTTTTGGTCATTTGTGACAAATCTTTTTCCATCTCTGTCAAATTTTCATATGCGTTTGTCTGAATTTTTTTTGCAATGAACTTTAGATCTATTGGATGATCAATTACCTTGAAAAAAAAAGAATTAATTTAATTTAAAGTATAATGTAAATCAAAGATTAAAATGATTTTACTTTATAATATTCTGGATAAAATTTTTTTGACGGTAGAAGTTGAAACATCGTATGTAATTTCCGATTTTTTTCATCTGTGGCAGTCATGACAGATGCAAATAATTCTTCATAGATATCAATATCTTCAGCATCATCTCCATTTTGTTGATTTGCAACTGTGGATCTTCGTGGACGTCCAACGGTTCCCGTTTTGACAGATCGATTTGATTTGGCATCATCTTCAGCACTACCCCCATTATTTTCACGAGTTTTGGCCTTTTGTGACAAGAAAACCTCCCATAACGTATTTGCATCTTGGTATTCTTCCGATTCTGGTTTGTAAAATGATTTTGCATTTTCAACTAACAACTCAATATCGCTTTGAAGGTCATTTAGTCCGGAATATGAATCAGTTTTAATTTTTTGTTGAATTTTCAGCAAATCAATTGGATCTGTCACAACCTCATAATATTCGGGCATCGTCCGCCTCTTTGGTACACGAACAAAAACATCACAAATTGTACTTCCATCTTCCTTTTTGTAGTTCCGAAGGGCATCGTAACATTGTTGACATTGTTCGCTCTTTAAATTGAATCAAAATCAAAATTTAAACATTTATTGATTAAATTTAACTTATTTTATACTCACAGCATCAAGTTTTTTCCGTTTCCTTGTTGTAGGAGCAACATCAGGTGTTATATATTCTTCGGATGACTCAGTTGCAACAGAACTTGCTCTACTCGCAATTCTTCGTTTACTCATATTTTTTGTTTCCACAAGTTAATCCTCTTTCTTCTTCTTTACTTCACTAGTGCTGGACTTAATTGTACCAGCTTTTGGATCTATATTTCTATAACTCACTAAAATTGCAATTGTAAGTATGATAACCGATCCCCAAAAAATATACACTAAACTATCCGTAAGGTTTCTTGCATTTAATGTAAGATCATACATTTACGAAATTTTAACGAGAAAAAACAATAAAATTTAATTAAATTAACAATTTTAATTACTGTTTAACGTTAAATTAATGACTGATTACAAGTAATTTGTAGTAAAATTGATGAAAAATTTGTCAACCCAAGCGATGTGTATCGAAAATTTCAATAAAAGCGGAATGGGAGCTTGACAGCTGCAGGGTTGTGAAAAATTCATTGTTTACGGGACAGTTCATTCATGACGCACCCTAATAATGCAGCTTTGAACGTGTATTATACGTGTTAAATTTTTGTTTATATTTAACATGTTTGAAGATGTATCATGAAATTTATATTCAAAGGTATCAGAGAAAAAATCAATAAATATTGAAATTACGTTTTTTCACAAGTTTTTCATCGGGATAGATTTTTAAAAATGTTGTACAATGTAAGGATGTAGAAATTTTATCATGCGACTGCTATTAAATTCTTAGTAAACTATTAAATTAGTAGAATTTGGATAAAAAACTTGTGGTACATAATTAGAATTTAATCAAAACAAAGGAAAATATGGAAGCAGGTAATTTTCCATTGACTGAAAAAAATTTTCTAATATGAATTTTCATATCAAAAATATTTTCTCTAAATTTTGTCTTAAATACTAAATAAATTATTTAATTTTTTTTCACTTAACAGGAGTTCAAGTCCTTCAAAATCCTTCTCTGGTAGAAAGCACCAATAATGATAATACCAAGGCCATAACCACATCAAACGAAATAGATTCGCCAAGTTATGGTGCAACAACAGATTCCGGAGTTGAAACTATGAGTTGTGAATTGAACGAGTCAATGGTTAGCAGTGGTTGTTTCGAAGCTGACGCCTTTCTGAGTTCGACAACTGTGCTGCCTGACTTGTTAATTCCTGCTTCAGAACAACTTATCACAACACGAAATGACTTGGACGGGAATTCGAATGTGGACACGGAAAAGATTCCAGATGAGATGATCAGTTCGGTACATTCGACATTTGACAGTGAAATTGTATATAGACGAAGGAAACAAAAAACTCCCACAAAAAAAGCACCAAAAAAACGAGTTTCGTTTCATGAAGACATTTTGAATAACAAGAAAACTGACAATATTCGCATTGAACATGGATTTGTGGCATATAAAGGTGGATTTTCTAAAAAGCAAATGATGTTGACAAAAAACTCACGATATTCGTGGTGCTCGGAATACGGTAGTGGTCAAACTGAAATGGATGATGATGAGGACTCAGATGCACAACCAATTTATCGTAATGCATGTTCAGATGTCCTTGATTTTGGAAAGACTGAAGTATTTGATACGGAAGAGGAAAAACTTAATTGTATGAAATACAATGACAATTCAGGTGTTTTTGAATATTACACCATGCAACATAAAAAAAATCGAAATCAATTTAATCAATTATACAAGTGTGATTGTTCGAGTTCAAATTCTAGTCTTGCCAGTGATGATTCAGATCCAAATGCAAATAATAAGCGAAACTATGCTCAAGCTAAATCCAATTCATGTGAGTGCATCGGCTCAAATCAAAGGAACAATAACGTGATTTCAGACAATTGCTATTATTCGGAACCCAATATAATGGATGAATATAATCAGAATGATCGTCCAAAACATTCGTGGAGTAAAGAGAAAAAACCCAAATCGAGTTGTTTGAAAAAGACAAAATATACGGTAAATAACATGGTAATGCCCGAGTATAATTTGAATCGGAAAATGCAAAAATTCAATGTACATCATTTAACTACGGATGTTACAAATCAAATTCTGGATAATAGTAAGACATTAATCGGATCACTGAAAGACATTTTTGGAATCACTTTACCTGAAAGAGGAGTTCCAGAGGGCTCTGAAGACCTTCAACCTGTAGCTGAATGTGTAGCTGAGACGCCGGACGATAATTTTCAAGTAAATTGCTTTAATATTTTCCACTTTCATTCGTTTTAAATTTAAATTTATCTTTCCAGGTGATTCAAAAACCAAAAGCATTCTTATCAAAAAGTCTCGAAGGTGTGAATCGTAAAAATACGACTAAAACGTACGTGCACAATGTTGATGAGCAACTCCGAGGAAAGAATGATGAGGATTTGTACGCTCCAACACGAAAAAATAGTATTAAAAATGAGGATGACGATAATGAAGAGGAGAAACCGGAAATTATATCAACCGAAACAGAACCTTATCGCAATAAGTATATAATCAATTGTGAGTCAACTGTTTTTGAGCATACTGGTGTTTCATTTGTGTACGATCAACAACAAGCATTAGGCCTGACTCCTGCTGAAGAACAAAAGCCACCCGCATCGACATTACAAAAATTATCAAATATCTTCAAAACTGGAGTATTTTCAAATAACAGTTCAGCAGCCACATCTCCGACTGGTTCGGAAACAGATAAGAAAATCATCGTTAAAACTCCAACACCCACAGAGGATAGAAACGTGGATCCTAAAATAAACCAAACAATGGAATCGAGTATGACATCATCATGCAGTGCAATTTCCGAGATAGTCTCAACTTCAACAAACACCACAACAACTAAAGACACATCACAAGCCGACTCAAAATATCCGACAGCAACTCGAACTGTTACCTCACCAAAACGTCATGGACGTCACATTGCATCACCAATGAGACAAAAAACCCAAACAATCGCAAGAATCATGTCACCAGATTTATTTAATCCGGGAAATGCTAGAAATACAATGCTCTCAGATGAATTTGATGATATTTTAACAATTACAACAACAACTTCAGATCAAACAGATAAAATTGATGATATGGTGATTGTGGATTACCCATCAGTAAATGATAAGGCAGTAAATGATTATATCCCTAGTAGTAGTTCGACAAATCAGTATTTGAGACCTGTGATGTCGAGTAGCTCAAGTAAATCATCATTAATCAATCGATTTTTACGAAATGTTACACAGAAAAAGATTTTGGAAGCAACTATCAAGAAAAATCCGTTTTTCCAAACAAAACTCAAAAGTGAGAGTAAGCTTTTTGGAAATTTGTATGTAAAACCACCAAAAAAATGTAACAAAGATATGATTGAAGACATGAATGCGGAAATTGCGATGGAAATTGAAGAAAATGTGAATGAAAAGAAACGACTAAGTACTGTGATGAGTCCCGATGAAGTTGTCGAAGCAGGACAGTTTGAAGGTGGTGTTGGTGAACTTTCAATTGAGTTATTTCATGGGAAAATCTTGAATATTCTTCGTAGCGATACAGAAATTCTCATGAAAGCTTTTAAACTTTACACGGGATACAGTCGAGAAGGATATTTAACACCTGTTTTAGTGTTTTTGACTGATAAAACGATTTACGTGACAAATTCTCAAAGAAATCGACTGATAAATAAATTTGTCTTGCCATATGTTGAATTGGATTGTATTTTGATGGGACCGTTTGGAAATACAGTTTTGTTAAGTAATAGTGCGAGAGATATGCAACAAGTACTGTTAGCTGGTGGCCCATATCCAGCTGATGGTTTAGTTGCAAGTTTGGAGTTGTGTGCGCGAAAAGGCGGTTCATCACTACCAGCGATTGGTCAACTCACTTTAGATCATTTGGCACCATTACAAGCGTTTGTGAGAGACAATTCATCTGTGGCTAAGAGTGACACATTCAAATATTATTCAGTTGTTAACGTTCCAGCGGGAAGTCTTTCAGATGAAAAAGAACCACTAGGACCTTATTTGAAAGGATTTTTAATGCATCGAACCGTTTCGCACTCGGGTGCTATGCAACAATGGTCGGTCGGATACTTTCTGTTGAAGTAAGTAAATTGTCATCACTTTTCAAAGCGTTTTTATTGATTTTTGATGTTTTTTTAGAGCTGGGGTGTTATATCTCTTTAATGACTCAAATCAAAAGCTCCCCACGTGGGCTGTTTGTGCTAAAGGTAAATTTTTACAATAACATAAATTTGAAATTAAATCAATTTCAATTAACTTTATTTTTGAACAGAATGTCAAGGTGCTCGTCGTGCTTTAAATACCGGTCGTCCCCATACATTTGAACTTCTCTTACGCACAGGCTCCTTACAGTTAGCAGCTCCAGACGAATATGTTGCATCCGAGTGGCTTCAAGCACTAGTCCAAGCAGCAAGTGGTCTCTTTGAAATGCAAGATCGACACAAATCCCTTGGATGTACCCTCATTATGACAAATAACCATCTCATTACATTACGTGAAGATTTTGCATCACCCTTGAGACGCAATTCATCAGTTACACCATCAGCAAGTACAATGTTATCACCACCTCTCAAAGAAAATATCGATCCAAATTTATCAAAGAAAATCACATCTCTTACAACGTCACGCCTCATGGATGATTGTAGTGAAATTAGCTCAATTCGATCTATTCCAAGTACTCCAAGTAGGCAATTCTCGGATCGAAAGTCAAATAATTCAAATATCAGTACTCCAACAAAGGTGGGAAGTATGGGTAAATCAACATCTGGAATGCTTTTTAATGATGATAAGAGTCACACGAATATGACGAGTTTTTATGGTAAAAATTCTGGTGTTGAGATTTTAACATGTGCAGCAATTGATGACATGATTTCAATCAAAGTACCATCAGAATCCAATGAATTGTGGTGCATTGTTGTAAGAATATTATTTTAAATTAATTTAATTATCAAATTTATTAATATTATTCATTATAAATTTAAAAGGAATTTTCTTGCCAAGAAGTTCGGGAAACTTCAGATGATCTAGTTTTATTTTTCTCAACACATGCAGAATCAGAGCGATTCCTCACATTACTCAAGTCGTTATGGCATGAAAAATCGGTGAGTTACAATTCAAAATTTAACATTAGGCGTTTTCATCATTCAGTTTAAATAGCTGAAATAGGGTTTCAAATTAGTTTTGGGACATAGCAGTTTTAGGACAGATCAAGAGTTTTCTTTAATTTATCAATGAAAATTAATAGACCCGCTCAAAGAAGAGCTGTTGAAATTGAAATTGGAATTGTTGAAAAAATTAACCTTGAGTACCTTTTTGAAAAATTATTATTGAAAAAATATATAAAAAAATAAAAATAATTTTCAGTAATTTTTTTTTTATTTTTCTATTAATTTATGTTTTTTTATCTATTTTGATATGTTATTGATCCAAATTTTATTAATATTTAATTTTTATCAAAGCGTAAAATGTTTCAACAAAATTTAAATTTTTATGATTCAACATTCAACACAAAAATAGCTGTTGAAAGTTGAAAATAATTGTTGAAAAAAATACGCGTATACACTACATAACTTAAACGTCAAAGTTTCAACAGTTTCAACAAATTTTTCAATTTCAACAGTTTCAACACTACTTTGAGCCCCACTAATATATTTTTATAAAACAAAAAGTGTGACAGATAATTCAGAATCTGCACTGCATAACTAAATAGATTTTTTTGATATTTATGTGAAAAAATACACTTTATTCTTTAAAAGAAAAAAATGATGTTCACCTCTTTACATCATAATAAGAAAATGGCTGTTCTTCGTTATTTTCAACTTAAATAAATAAAGACATTTTTCACTGTTTATATTGTTATTTTTACATATTTGAGTTATTTAGACTCTTGACTTTTGATTTGTTATAATATTTTGTAATTAAATCACATTTTTTATAACAAAATAAGTAAATCAAAAATTCATTTCAAATACATATTATGAGACGCACAATAATCAGTTGCGTGGACAATATTTTATCGTATGTGTATAGATACAAAAAACATATGTTTTGAACAGAAAATTTTGTTGTGTGTCAAATATGGCCGGACAATAAATTTGACTGTGTTTATGTGATGAAAAATGGCAAATTTATAAATTCAAAAAAATCAAAGAAAATTCTGATTTTATAAATTTTTATTAATTGCAATCAAAAGTAAACATATTCAAATACAAATTTGATTGATGAAAATGATATTAATTCGATTAAATATGTATTTAAATTGACTGTCCAGAAACTTATTTACTGTCCTAGTCAATAGATTAATTGTCCAATAACTATTAAATCACATGAATTTTTAAATCCAATATTTTATCAAGTTCTGTTTATTTTTTTCATCTATCAATTGCAGAATTTGAAAGAACAAGATCAAAATTAGTAAATACAATGATTTTTAAAACATTCTTAGCTAAATATGAATTTTTAAATATTAAGTAAAAATTCAATGATCTAACTCTTGGACAATTGATCCGAAACCCTAGATTAAATTAAATTTGACAGTTGTTTTGTATCTACAGACATATGTATAAATTTTTTAATTTCATTCAATCCGATAAATTCAATTTAAACTTTTTTTTTCCGGTTTAAAATTAAATCGCTGAAATAGAATGTCAGATTAAATTTTGACATTGTAAACAAATCCTAAAGAATACAAGTGTTTTCAATTTTTGCAGCTCTTATTTGATGAAAAATTAGTGAAAAATGTAAATAAATATTTAATATTATTGCGAAAACCAACCAAACTTCAAAACCGGTGGAAAAATAGTGAAATAACTTGTTATTTAAAATGAAATATTAAAATTCTATTTAATTCAATCTGTTTTGTTAAGCAGGGTCTTCATTGATTGCCCATTTAAACGCTTTTAATTCTAACTATCTAAACTGAATAATTTCAATGATGAGAACCCTTTATAATTTGACATTTTAAATATAAACCAAGCAAATTTAACAATTTTTCGCTCTTAAATACATGAGGGGTCATTTGGTAAAATTAGTAGTTTTCGATTAACGAAACGTTTAGTGTTAACCACTGGACCAATGCAGTGGATATCACGGTTCACATAAAAATGAAAATTGGTTACCAACACATTTTTTGGGGTATATTTGCAAAATTTGAAAATCATCTGTCGAGGGAATTGGCCTTTTTCATAGAAAAAATCTAATTTTCTAAATATTCTTATGTTTTAATTTATTTTCAATAAGTTTTATTGGTAAAACGAATTAGAAAAAATCGTTTGGCCTCCAAAAGCCTTTGATTTCTGAAAACTAGGAAAAAAAATAAAAAAATTTTGGCGTTTACAGTTTTTTAAGATGACGTCGAATAGCTGAGATAAGAATTTTGA
>LN483771.1:57700-102735 GCA_900002565.1 Culicoides sonorensis
CTGAAAATGATCAAAAAACAATTAAACTTAAAATATTTGCAAAGTATTCACTCAGTCCTATTAAACTGAATTTTTTAAACCGCCCAAAATTTCTAGTTTTTTCTAAATTAAATTTCATATCATATTTTCAGTTTTTTTTTGTAAACTAATCCTCGCATATTCAAAATAAAAATATTTAATAAAAAAAAACAAATATCACCCTTTTTTCGTGCAATGTCCTGTTAAAATGTGAACTAATAACAACAATAACAATTTAAATCAACATCCATTATTACTTAGCAACGCCTATTACATTGACTATTGTTATATTCCACACACACACACACTCATAGACATACAAATTATATGATAAACACATTCATTCTTCTATCTTTTTAACAATGTTCTATTTTCACACTTTATTCTTTATACATGCATACAAATGAACACACGAATTACAAAAGAAGAGAAAATGAATTTTCCGAGTAAGCTGTTACTTGTACTTTCAGACAACAATAACGAGTATAGATATCATCTGTCATTCTCTTCTAACAAACATTTGACATGCAAATTTTTTGAAAATAAATCGTAAAATATGCATGTATGCCAATTTTAATGCTCACGGCACATGCGCACTGTGACATGTCTCGTCGTTTTTCATTTTCCACATGTTTTGCACGTATATTACATGGAAAATTTTTATGTTTGTATGTATGTATGTATGTTGAAAGATCCCCCTTGAAGACAGTTGCATGACATTGTGTATTTAATTCTAAAAAGTATATAAAACAGAATGTTTTGAGAGAATATCAACCAGTATCAACGAAAAGATTGAATTGTAATGTAAGAGAAAAACCATTAAAATTTGAGTTATTACTTACAAAAAGTAAAATACTGTTTTTTTTTTGTGTAATTTTTCCTGATAAACAAGACAAAATTTAAAAAAATTGAGATAAAACGAAAGTGAATTAAGATGAATTTAATAAAAAATTAATCTTAAAATTAAGTTTTGATTGAAAACACGAATAAAAGTGCATAAAACTCTTTGAATTTCATACAAAAATAGACAGTGAAGGCCAATATAAAAATAAAATTAAATTGTAAGATATAAGTCATAAATACTCTTAAAATAACATTTAATTAGAAAATTTGAATAAAAAAACAAATGAAAATTTTACATCTGGCATAAATTTGCAATAATTATTTGGAAGAAAAATATAAATTAAATAAATGAAGTGAAAATCAACAAAAAAAACTGAAAAAAAGCAAAAATTTCAATAAATTCAAATTCAAATAAAATGAATTAAAATAATCTTTGCAGTGAAATCATCAAATATTTACTGAAATATAAACTTCTTGGTAAGTAGAAATGTACTGTTTTTCCGTTTCTCAAAGAAATGTTTACACAGTAAATTTTATTATATATTTATTATTATGTGATATGTGAAAAAATTTCCATACAAAATAATAAACATAATGAGTTATAGCTTTAACACAGCATCCCATTTCTACTGTTTTACACAGATGATAAATTAGTTGTGTTGATAAAAGTGAGTGTGAAGATAAGCATGGTAACTGAAATCAATTGATTGCTTTTGTAGTTTAAATCTTGATCTTTTTTGATAGATAATTGTGTCTGTCTAGGTTGAAAACGCCCCGCAAATCACCCCATAGTGCTTGGCGATAGCCCCGCATGCGGGATGATTTGCGGGACAATTACGGGGCGTTTGCGGGGTTAATTTAATATTTTTTAAATGTTATTTTAGCCCATTATTTTAAAAATGACAGTATTGTGGGTGTTAGTGAGTCATAGATTTTTCAGCGTTTCGCGTTTTTTTTCGCTATCCGTGTTTTTTTCTCGCAGCTTTTTCTCGCGATTCACCTTTTTTCAAGCGGTCCTTGGATTTTTTGCCAATCGTGGTTTTTTACGCGATTCGCGTTTCTTTAACGGCCGTTTTATTCGCGATTCGTGATGGACGGACGAACAGCACGACAGCCCACAATTACCCCAAAAACTGAAGATCTCGTCCTAAGTCAGGATCCTAACATGTAAAAATTTCAACACACCATAGTAAAGACACCTAACCATGTGATGGCGTGTGTCTTGGATAAGAAAATTCATTGACTACTAGTCAGAGCTAGTAGTGAAAAATGTGCACAAATTTTCAGGTTTTTAAATTTAATTTAAAGGAAAAAACTGCGAATTTCCAAGACCCAAGATTTTTCTCGAATCATAAAATGATTATTTCGGTGCACTCTTCACACTCACCCACACACAAATATCTTTCACATTTTTTTCTTATTATATATCATTTAAATACACAGCAGATTAATGAAAATCTCATTCATTTCATCATTTATATTACCATCACATCAGAGGTTTTTATTTGACATTAATATATGATTATATGTAAGTGTTTGGAAATGTTAAAATCAATTTTAATTACATTTTATCATCATCATTATAATTATTATGATTAGTAATTACAATAAATATAAGAAGAATGAACAAAATGATAACGATAATGATGATGATGAACATGAATCACGATAAAAAAAGATGTGAAAACATATCACTATTTTTTTATGATGAAAACATAGAAGGAAGTTATTAAATCATCATAAATTTTTCGGCTTTCTTTATCACATTTATGTTGAATTATTAAAAAAGATAAATTTAAATGGACGATGAAGAACTTTTTATTGATTCATTCATGAAATTAAATATAAAAAAAAAAAGTTTTACTATACAAAATTCTCTTGTTTGTATAATAATTTTTCAATTTTATGGAAATTTTTATGAAATGTAATAAACTTTAAACTGTGAGCATAAATTAAATTTATATTTAGAATTTCAACAGCAAGGTATTGAATGAATAAAATGATGAATAATTTTATAGAAATGTGGGTGGTTTGTTACTCAAAATAGAAATTTGATTAATTATTATCCTCTTTTTTTTACTAAGGGTAACCATAGTTGCGTGAAGTTTGATGTTAATTTTTGATACTCGAGATGAAATTATTAATTAATATGAGATATCAATATTTCATATCAGGAGAAGAGCATGTTGACACATATTTAAATTCACACATGACGATATTGTTTTGACAGAACAATTAATATTATATCATTCTTGTCCTAAAAGCCAAAAAAAGGTGTCTTAAAATTTTGTGTGACATAAAATGAGAAGTTCTGACCATAAGTGTGAATTTCCGACGGTGTTCACTCGTGCCATCAATTAATTTTTATTTTCATTGTCCAAAAGCTTGAGAATGAATTTTAAATGTAGATTAGATTAGATTAGATATGAAAAGGAGTCTATCTCGGACCGAAACTTTATTGTGTACGTACGTGATCATAATGCACATATGTGCCATTTCGACGACCTATTGGTAGCGAGTGTCTATTCAACTAGCAGTTCAATCGTTTTTAAATATTTCAGCAACAGTCCTAGCTCACATCCTAGAAAATCACCCGGATCCGGATGACCATTTCCGAAGATATGATTACTCAAACTTTCCCATTTTTCACAGTCACATATTATGCCGTTTCTATGCCGTTATCACAATATTTGCAGGTATTATCCTTCCATATTTCCATTGGCAGTACCTATGGAGATACCACATTTAATATCTTCTGCCCTATAAGCTTATAAGAAGATCCATTTCTAGCTAATTCATCTACTCTTTCGCTTCTTTCTATTTAAAATGTATAATTCAATTTAAAATAATTAAAACATGTTTCACTCAAATGCGCAACTGTATAAATATTAAATATTTACCTCAAAACCAAATAATTTAAAATGCAAAAAAAAATTAACACTTACTAAGAGAGTAATTAAACATTAAATTTTCCCTGTACTGTTCATTCAATCGCCATTTAAACATATTTCTAAAAATGAAGCATGTTGAGTGGTTTTATAAGGTAAAATATTTTTATTTGCATATTAATTCAAATAAAACCTCATTTTACCATTAATTTTTATGTTGAAGCCAAAATACAAGTTCTAGTGCTTATATTAAGAAGAAATTCAATTAAATGCCCTCTCTGCTCGGTTCTTGTTTTAGTTTCACTGCATTATGAAAAAATTAATGAATAAAATTACATGAAAAAAAATCTGTTTAAAATTATTATTATGAGTAATAATTATAATTATAAGATAATTTAATAATAAAAAACAATCATAATATTGTGGGTTGCTTAGTATCATCATCATCATCATTTTTATTATTTATGCATGTCTTTAAATTATATGTATTTTATTTTCTTATTCATTTCTTTCTTTTTTTATGAAATAAATAAAATAGCAATGAAAATTTTATACTATGATAATAAAATAATGATAACAAAGAAGAAGAAAAATATGAATAAAACTGCTCATTTTATGTTTTTTTTCTTAAATGTGTGTAGGATATATGTTTTGAGTATCATGCAACAACCTAAGCAACAAAAAAAATTTACCTTTACATATTTTTTATTGTTATTTTTCATTTTATGAAAAAAATAATTTAAGTAAGCGTGCTTACATGTCAAAAGAAATCCTTTAGGCTTTTTCCGTGAAATATATAAAAAAACACGAGTTTTTATGATGATGCAAATGTGATAAATTTTATAAGAAAATGTGTGTGTGTGTGTTGCATCAACAACGAAAATCTTAAGTGGTTGGAGACACTTGTCTCGATATGGATGTATGACGTAACATTTCAAAGATTAAATTTATGAATTTTAATAATGAATATTCCTCCTGAAATTTAATATCATTTATAAAATATACTGTGAATTATTTGAACTTTTTGTCTCTATTTTTAGTTAAATTTTAACAAATCAACATGATTTTAGGAATTTAGTAGGATAAAATTCTGAAAAGTAACTTATTTGGAACACGTGCTTTACATTCAAATAGATTCGGAATCTAGGGATGTTTTCGTTCATTTATTTATTTTATTATTGATGAATTTTTAATGAAAAACAGTAAGATCATCGATTTTAATTAACATTGTTCGGATACTTTCATGAGAAGTAAAAGTTTAGTGCTATCTATTCATGCTTATGTTAGACGGACCATAGCAACAAAATAAAATTGAAAGTAATTAACATCTTATTTTTGCTAAGGTTTCGCTTGTATATTAAGCTTATTTTATAATCACGAGATTTATCGATTTTTAATATAGCGATACGCGTGACGAAGGAGGATTTAAAGTAATTGAAATATTTCCATTCAGTTTTTTTCCTTTTAAAGTAACTCATGATAAATGAAATTTTGTTGAAAAAACTGTATTATGAAAATTTTTAGTTAAAAAAAAGATGAATTTTCATTAAGTTCAGGAATTTATAAAGACATAGACACGTTTTGGCTGTAAGCCATCCAGATCAGTCCATTTAACATTCCATTGGCTGTAATACCACGGAAAACAATAAAAATCACAATCATAATGGCGAAATTTCTCGAAATGGCCGATTAACTCAAAATTGTCGACTTTCCTAAAATTACATTTTACACATTTTAATTTCAGTGCATCGACCGCCTTCAGATCTTCCAGATTTCAATTAAATTTTATCTAAAGAAATTTCACATATGAAAAATTCCTCCGAATACTCTTGATGGCATATTAACCTTTAATTCAACGAAAATATCTCATCAGCATTTTACGGTTTCCAAGTGAATTGTTAACCTTATTCACATTTTGCGTAATCAAAAATATTTCTACGAATGCTATTTTTGTCCTATTTCAAAAGTATACCATAATATAATCATAATATGAAGCCATAAAAGCATTCCATTGAAGTTTAAATGAAATTCAGACAGAAATCCTATCCAAATGAACTTGGAAATGTCTTATATCAGGTTGAAATGGAAAATAAACCTTACATAACAGAATTTAATGATGACAACGTTACCATAAAATTTATCAAAAGACTTTGCAGATGATAACAGATGACATCTAAAACAGTTTTTTGGCACAAAATTCAAATTTCAAATATTGCATGCATTATGCAGAGAGAATTATTCGTTATGTTTTATTATTTCATCATGAAGTGGAAAAAAATTGCATTCAAAATATTCACTATAAATTCACACTTGTGGTTAAATATGGGGGTTTGAATTAAATTGAATTGAATATTGAGAATGTTAATTAAAAAAAAATTGATTTAAAAAAATTTAAAATTGAAATAACGCGGTTTTCCATTTTTATTCCCTTTTCAATTTAAATTTAATGTTACTCGCACAAGTTGGGAAATCGGAGTGAAATTAAAGTAAAACCATTTTAAATACAGTTCAAGTGACATAACACCTTGCGAAAAAAAAATCTAATAAAAATAAATTTGATGCCAGTGTAAACAAGTAATAAAAAAAACTCCTCTTTTACATTTTTTTTTTCTTCTTCGTTTTCATATAAAAAACCCATATAAATTTTCATTCATGACTTTGCATACATAAAAGTGTGTTGGTCAATATACGCCCAAACAGTTTTAACTCGTTGTATGTTGACATGGTAACTCAAATAAACATTTTCATCGTCTCATAAAAATGTATGTATGTGTGTGTGCTTTTTTGAGTTTGATAAATGTTAGAAGTGTATTTCTAAGTCTTATTTAGTGCAGCAGGCAGTAAAACCCCAAGCTAATATTATAATGTTTGTTCAGTTGAGCAATATGTGAAAGGAAGTCTTAAACTGCATTTTACGATGATTTTTATTTTCATTTTTTTCTTGTCATTCTGTATCCGTAAGCCAGATGTGTTTGTATAATTTTTACTTAAATTCAAACAAAACTCTTGCACATTTAAATGAAGAATTTTTTTTTATCTCATGTCGTGCCACATTTGTGCACCAAAAAAAAGAGATGATGTAACATTTCCATTTCAAGCTTTATTTTATTAAATATCTTTTTACTGAAAAGTTTCTTTTACTTTAAAAACAAAAAAAAAACGTGATGGTGAACGATAACACGAGCGCATTTCTATTCATAGAATTCACCAATTTTATCAAAATGTCGTTTTTTATGGTTTTTTGGAATTTATATCATTTTTATTCTTTTTTGGATTTTATTTCGTTTTTGAGCTAGTCGGTCATTTTGATTATGTAGACCATATTGGACAGATGACGGACAGCATCACTGTCCACAATACCGATATTTTCAAGAAATGTGCTGAACATAGTTTTCGACAAAAACTTATTTTAAAAAGTCATAAATTAGAAATTGAAGATAAAAATACGCCTTAGATGATAAAGAAGCTCATCTTGCGTTCATTGAGTTTTCGTTCGTAATTTCTCCTTCAATATTTAGGCCGAGGAAAGTCTTTTATACTTTTCTGGTTATTCCCCACGAATAATTTACCGAAATTATTAAGGGGAGCATATTTTTTAAGTATATTTTTAATAAAAAATTGTTATTTCCTCTCTAACTTTGCAAATTTTACAAAAATGTAAATCATCCAAGTCAGACATACTCTCATGTTAAAAAAAATCTCAAATCTCTCCTTCCCCAGAACAGTTTGAGTTGCGATTTTTGATTTAATTTTTTTTTATTTTTTACTAGATAATACTCTCAACTTATCAAATGCGTATAGCTTTATAGAATTACGTACAAAAATTTTTGAGCCACCAAGATTTTTGAGACAAAATTAACCGGAAAAGTAGAAACGACTTTGCTTGGCCTTAAAAAAAATACAGAAAAAATATGTAAAATGTCTTTATTAAAAAATTATGTGATGGATATAATCTTCACAATTTATGCACCATTCTCGTCGATTGGAACAAATTCGAGGATTGCAGGCGCTCATGCCTTCCGATATGTTCACAAAGGATCGAACTTTCCAAAATTTGGTTCTTTTTGAAGCCTCGAGCAGTTCAACCCTTTAAAAATATTAGAATTGAAAATGATCTAATGATTTCTTGAAGCGTAATCATAGTTCTCAAACAATTTTAACAACTTTCAAACTGAATAGTTTTAAAAAACTAATTTGATACTTTCCTTAGAAATCTGAATTATCATTGAACTTCTTCTTTTGAATACAGTAAGAGTCAATTTTTTTATTTTTTGTATCATGACTGTACTTAACATGAAAATTTCTCATTTTTTTATGTGAAAATGATACTCAAACAAAAATTTGCTTTATCGTATCCTATGACTTTGCCATATAAAAAAAGTAAATTGTAACAAATGTAAAATAATGTTTTGGATGACATTACCATTATATTTTATCATCTCCAAAATGATTGTAATCAGTGAAAATCTTATAGTTATTTTTTGTCATCACCTTGAAATGGCTCTCAGAAGGACAATTATAATGGTCTATAGTGACATATTTGCATATAATCTCATTGTTTTTTGTAGTATCCCTTTTTTTATGTTGTGGGCAAATTTTTGCTTTGATTTTTTTAGTTGGTAACCAATTTTCATTACAACATTTTTGTTATACAAAGACATGAAGAAAAAATTAGTATGTCAGTTATAATGTGAATCATCCTTTCAATCTTATCTGGGTTATTCTGTCTCAATTTTGTCCACTATAATATTTTTTATTACATTTCTGTTTTTCTATAATTGGGATAAGAGAAAAACAAGTTTTTTTATGTTTATTTATTTGATTGTGTGTGTGTGTGTATATTTGACTATTTTTTATTGTTATACAAAAAACTGATAATCTAAACTCATTTGCATTGTGAATTTTTTTTCTGTAAATTTCCATTTTTTTTTTTGTATTATTTTTATCATGAAATGTTTTCATTTTGAATTGAGCTGTAATGAATAAAAACGACATCAGAAAATAGAAAAGAATGTTTAGTGTGTATTATTAATAAAAATAATAATAAGGTTTTTTGTATGCATTCAAATGAGTTCATTCTTTTTTTGTCTTATCTCGCCTTAGTGACTTCATATTTTTTTTTGTTCATATTAGAATCTGAAAAAAAAGATAAAAAAATATGTTTTTTGACGCATAAACGTAATGAAGTCATTTATTAAAGTGGAAAAAAAAAGAAAATTTTAGTTAAAAGTTTTTGCCACGAGTCTCGATACAAATAATAAGAATGATGAAGACCATGCATGAAGGTATGTAAATACACGACCTTAATTTATTTAGTCAAGCTGTTCCATTTATAATGCTCCTTATCATCCACTTGATGAATTACATTATTATTTATTTTTCTTTACACATCAAATTAAATGGAATGCTTAAGTAGAAAAAGGCAGATTGACGTGTTTGTACTGAAAAAAGTGTCTCATACTACATGGTGATTATTGAAAAAATGAAAAACATGGTGACAGATTGAAAAGATACCATTTAGGATGTACTTTGAATAGTTATTTGATGTTTTTTTTTAAGTCAAATTGAAAATAATTTGGAGCCGTTTCATTAAAAATCATTTAAAGCAGGAATTTCGTTGAAAATTTTCTTATTTTATTATTAAATTCTCAAGGTTATCTTGACCCGTAATAGCCTGATGCACATTTAAATGTCTTCACTAAGAATTATCCAGCATTTTCGTCTAAATTGGATATAAAAAGTAATTTTTGTCAGGCTCCTACATTTAAAATTTTATGTTGTCTTTCAGCAAAATTAACTTTATGTGCTTATTTTTTTCATTATGATTTATAAATTTCATAATATATTACAAAAATAGAATCAAAGTAGCTTTGAGACAGAGGTTTTAAATCTTCAAGTTTCTTTAAGCAGCTTACATTTGAATACGGTATTAAATTTCCTCTCCGTATTTAAACGAAATAAAAATTTCTATTTACAAAATTACCAATCCCTATAAAAATAGAGAGGTGGCAACACGAATGACAGTAAAATCCACGCTAAAGGCCTTTGTGTAACGTGTTTTTCCATTTTATCGTCCTACACTTGTACGATTCACCATTCTTTGCGAAAACGTTTCATGGATGAATTTCAACAATAAATTTCAAAATTGCCAAGAGGCTATTCAAACTTCCAGAATGAAAAGCATCTACAAAAGGACCGCAAATAAATATTGGTGCAAAGAAAAATTATCTTTTGTTAGGTAGAAAATAATGAATTCTTCTAAGAATTGGGATTAAATTAAATATTTTACCTGAAACTTTTATTTTTTAGGCGTTAATATTACAAAAAAATCTTTGATTTCAAGTTACAACGAAACATAATAATGAAATTTTTATAATTAATAGCTTTTTGTTATTGTTATTCAAAACAATCAAGACCAACATCATTATAATACAATAAGAGAAAACAGCATGAGGTATCATCCTTTTTTTTTATAATACTTTTATATTTTCTATTATATTTTCACAAACTGGTCATTTTTCAACACTATAACACTCTCATGTCTCGCACCATGTCTCGCATAGCGAGACACAGCGCGAGACATGGAGCGAGACATGGCGCGAGACATGAAAATTGATAAAAAAATGTTACAAAACCTACACAATTTTTTGGTTTGGAGTAAAAAAATCATGTTTTGCTAAGTTTTAGGCAAAAGTGACCTGAAGCAAAGTTGTAGAGAATATTTCAAGCGTCAACGAGCGAGACATGGTGCGAGACATGAAAGTTTTATAGTGAAAGTAAAATGATATAAGCATTGTTTTTTCTCACCCTATTGTGCAAGAATACCTAGAAAAAAGACATTCAAACAAAAAAACAAGGCACTCTATGCATAAAAAGGCATCCATTTCAATGTATTTTGCGTAAAAAAAATTATTTTGATGTCCGTTTTTTTATGCACCTGATGTCGTTTTCTGAGGTACTTCGAACGAATAGGGTATATAAAATGAAACAAAAAAAACCAATAATAATAAAAATTAAAATTATCATCATAATAACCATCATTTTACTTTACACTATGAAAATTCAGATTTTACTCTGAGTGAGCGTTCTTTGTTTAAAAAGGTTAAAGGATAATGTCACTATTATCTTTCTGAAACTACTTTGTTTTTTTTCTACGATATTTTTTCATCTGTTAAGTTACTTAAAATACCATTATTGTTATATCAAAGCAAAACTTGTTACAGTAATACATTAAATAATAATGAAGAGCTAAAAGAAAAAAAAAATATATAAATCAGTGTTTCATTGTTAGCAGTCATGTTTAAAAAAATATGATGAAAAAAAGTCCTTCATTTATTTTTTCATTAAGTTGTAATATTATTTTTTTTTAATTTATTGTGTTCCGCAAATGGAACACAACAGTATTTACAAAAAATATTGTTAACAGAATAAATTTGAGAAAATTGTGGAAAAATAACACAACGATATTTCATTTATCCTTTTATTTATTTTTTTTCGATAGCAACTCAAACCAAACAAACAGCGTTTTATGAATAATAAAAGTTTATTACTCACACATTGATTTCTAATTGTATTTGGAGGAAATGCTCTTTTAAAAATGATTTGAATGTCCGACTCATACATTGTGTTAAAAGCCAATAAAACTTGTATCACAATTAGGAGGCGGCATATATTGCAATAAAAAGTTGTGGTCATTAATTAAAAATATTCTTAAGAATCGTTTTGACCAATTTTGAATATTGTTATTCATTTTTTATGTAAACGAATATCTGCCGATTTGACTGCCCTGTACAAGCTGAGAAGCTTTTTACCACATGTAAAGTCAATTTATTTTTCGCTGGTGCATACAAACTTGGACTACTTATGTGACATTTGGGGATAAACTTCGTCTTGTCACATTAGACCATTACAAATTCTGCAAAACAGTGCTTTGAAAATTGTTTAGGTCTGCCACTTTTGATTCTTAACGTATCACTATACAGTGACCATATCCTTCCTATAAGGGCAGTCATGGAACTTCAGACTGTGAAATTGGTGAGACTGATTTTGAGTAATGACATATTCCATCACACAAGTTTCGTCTTCATGAATGAACGCTTGAATGTGAGAGATGTGCTGACTGTAGGACTGCATTAGGCAGTAGACAGATCTCATATACAGGTCCATTATACTCTAACAAGCTTCTCTTGTGAAATAAGAAACTTTTCTGTGACCACAAGTTTGTTATTGCCATGAAACGCTTTTTTTCTGAACCATCCTCGATAAACTTTTTATTCTGTTAGCTTATATATGTATACTTTGAACACACGCATGAAAATCACAGCCTCTCTAAACACAAAAATGCACTTTTTCACACCATTAATACAGTTCCGCTTTCCAAATTTTTCGTTGTGTGTATTGTAAATTGTTAAAATATTTGTTTATTGAAATACTTTTTTCTCCGTTGTTTATGATACTCGTGAATTACAAAAAAAAAGTGAAGTTTATTACTGATAAATATTTTTATCCATTTAAAGCGAGTAGTTACTAGGAAACCGTTTTGATATTTTGTTTTCATTATTTGTATGTTTTTAAAAATATCAATAAATTGGATTAAATGTCATATAAAATGAATAAAATTAAAGTGTTTTTGATATGCATTGAAACATGAAATATTCAGCCGATTTTCCGAGAAAGATGCCGTTAAATGAAATTTAAATGAAAAATTGCAGTTAAATTGCTAAGAGTAAAAAATAATATATCGAAATCTTCTTCAAATTCTCATTTCAAGTCAATCAAATATTCATAAAATTACATCATTTTTTTCATTTTTATTACTTTACGAAGAACAACTGTGTGATTTGAATCGCATTTCATTTTATAATTCCTGAAAAAATTCCATTCCAATTTTTTTTGTTTCGTCTTTTATTGCTATATTACTTTTTTTTATTACCACTGCTTTTGAACATCATCAAACGTATTTTTTTTTGCAATTTTATAAATAAATAAATAATGTTTTGAAATAAAAACAAAGCCATATAAAATAAAAAAAGGACCTGAAGCTTGAACATATTTTGTTTTATCTAAATAAAATTTGATTCCATTTGACAAAAAAAAAACTCTTTTTTACGAGTTTTAAAAGAGAAATTATATTCAAATTTTTTTTTGTATTTTATTTATATTTTTATTAGTTTTTGTCACCCACAAACAAAAAGTAAAACTGGCATAAAATTTGAGCATCACAGAAAAAAACATGGAAAAAAACCCGAAAAGAAATAAATAAAAATTGACATATTCCAAACAGGATCATTTCCCACTTAAATTAACTTGAAGAATTGCTCATTTGAACTGAAAAAAAAGAAAAGTAAATTATGTTTTGTAAACGATAAATCAATAATAATTTATTTAGTAAGCTCTGGAAATGACTTTCAGACTTACAATGAAAATGATGTTTCACCACTTTTGTTTATAGTAAAATTTTACATGTGTGGGTGTGTGTGCTTGTGTGTGTTCAATTATAATGAAATGTCAAAACATTTCACATTACTTTACATGCGATATATTAGAAAGGTTAAATTATATGACTTACAAGCATCCTATTTCATCTAATTTTCCTTCTTTTCTAGTGAAATTGCGGTAATTTTACACCAAACTGAATGGTTTTACGTTTTTTTTTCGGTTTTGATAAGTGGTTCATGTATGTTAAGTTAAAGTGGGATAAAATAAATATAATATCTGAGAATACCATATTACGAGCGATATAAATAGACAAATTTTATCCTTATGACTCGTATTACATTGATATCTTTTAGAGTTTTATGTTTATTGTATTAAATTAATACTTTACTTCAAGACTTCAAGCAAATGGATTTTTTCTTTCATTTTGTAACACTTATCGTTTTTACGACTCACTTACATACAATCCTTTATTTTATTATTATTGTAACGTAATGGAGTGTAATGTAATTTAATGTCAGCAAAAAGCTTTGTTTTTTTTAAGTTTTTTCTTGCATGTTTTATATAATGATGTGAAAATGGATTAAAAAAAGTTAAGGATGAGCTTTAAACAAACAAAAATCACTCTGACGGATAATTTTAGATTTTAATTAATGAATGTCCTGTTATTGTGCATAGTTTGATGAGATTTAATTTTCATGTTCTTACGTCATTAGCACATTGGACGTCTGTTCCCGTGACCTGGAATTCCGTTGAATGTTTTCTTTGAACATGAATCCCGAAAAATCCTCTGTAATCATAATCGGATTTCAAAGAACATACATTTTAATTATGTAAGTAATGGAGAAACTCTAGACGACTTTTATTTCAATTGATTCAATACTCTTTTGTATTGATGCCTTTAACACGTGCACTATAAATTGAATAATGTTCGTTAACTTTTTTTAATTATCTCTTTTTTCTGTTTTATTATCAACTCTTCTGAAAAAACATCTTTGTATTTTTATAAAGGATTGCAACTTCTCTTATTGAATTTAATGGGAAAAAAGAATTTAATTGAAGAAAACGTAACCATGTAAAAAGCGTGTAAGAGCATTGATTTGTATCCGTTTTTTTGTTGCTTCCCCTCAAATGATTTGAAACATAATCTCTCAAATTTCATGTAAGGACAATAAAAAGTTCCCAAAAGCGTATTTTATTTCTCAGAATAACTGCTAAAAATTTTTAAACAAAATGCAATTTTACACCTCATGTGCAAAATTCACTGCTACACATCGACATGAAAACAAACTTAATTAAATAAATGCAACATAAAATCCAGGCAAATAATTTTAAATTTTCATTTGACACCTCCGCTAGCAGCTAGATACCAAGAAAAAAGAAGTTATAAATTAAATTATAACACAGATAATATTTGTAATTTAATTTAACAGAAAGCCACATGATATGAAAGAAAAAGAAATAATTTTTGTTTTTCATTGTCATCAACAGACAAAATGAGTAAAATAAACATGAAAAAAAAACCATTTATGTAGTGTAAATAACACAAAGGGAAATAAAAACAAAAACTTTGAAGACACATAGACGTTTATCTAGAAGAGAGAGAAAACATCCATAATTAAGTCAAAGTTCATGTTTTTCGATTCGCATGGTTTGTAATTTTTTTTTATCTTTAATTTCATTCAGAGCAAGTAAAATATTGTGAAAAACTTTTAAAATGTATGTGAATTTTTAATGAAGATGGTAAATGAAACTTGTTTTGTGGCATTTCTTTCATTTACATTTAAATATGCCAGGAGAAATTTTGGAAATCAGTAAAAATGTTTTACAATATCGTTTTTCTTTTGCTTTACACTTCCTACAAAAGTCATTTCATATGTAGGAGAAAATTAATATTTCACACACATTTCAACCTTCAAGCAATTAAGAAAATAATAACAGACTTGAAATATGTTTAATTGAGATCAAATATTTAAGTTAATTCTGAAACATAAGCTAGAAATGTTTGCTAAGAAGAGAAAAAATTATTTGAAATAAGTAAAAAACAATTAAATTATTAATTTAAAATAAAACATTATGAGAGAAACAAAAAACTCTTAATTATTAATTACACAAAATATAATTAATTAACTCATTAAGGACTGATGTTACAAAATTATTAAAATATTATAATGAAATACAAATTTCATTTGAATTCAACTCGAAAAAATGAATAATTCCAACCACTGGGCGGTTTAGAAAAATGTTTTTCGATGGGACTCGTTTCATTGAATAAAATTAAGTTTTTTAAAGAATTTTTTAAATGTAAAAACTATGCCATTTTGAAATTTTCTTTGATTTTAAAAAAAAATGTAAAAATTTGGAAAAATCAGACATTTTGGGCTTTTGACCGTTTTCAAGGTATAGAGCCAAATCCCTGAGCCCAACTCCTGAGCCCAATCTCTGAGCCAAATCTTTGAGGACAATTCCTAAGCCCAATGTCTGACCCTTATCTTGAAGCTAATGAGTTAAAGTTCATCTTAAAAAGCTGCTCTATCCAACAAAACAAATCAGCAATTTTTCAAAATTTTTAACGGTTTTCAGGCTCTGTTGCCCAATCCATGTGCCCAATCTCAAAACTAATAAATAATCCTCATGAGTTTCTCTGTCTTACAGAAAAAACCCGACCACGCTCCGATGGACCATTCCGGAGTTATGGTTAGAATCAGTGACAGAGTGACGGCGGGTAAACCGTCTGTAATAAGGCAATTTTTCTTACGAAATGCACTAAAAATTTAATTTATGTTTACATAATCAACCAGTTTTAAATTAATTTAATAAACACAATTATCATAAAGCAGAATAGTGAAACTTTTCATAAAAAATATAATATTTTGAAATGTTTTCACATTAACTTTACATTTTATTTATATTTTCGTTAAATAAATCCCCTTGTCCTTTAATTTGTTAAAGTATCATTTCAGTTGTTAACTTTATTTTATAATTAAAGAAGTAAATAATATTATAACAACTTGTTAATTGTTTTGTACATTTGACTGTTTGTTTGAATTGTTTTTCAATGGAACTTTGATGTGATTGTAAATTAATTCTAGTTTAATTTTCATGAACAAGAAAACGATATTTTTTAATAACAAGATGCTTCAAATGTAAAATTTAAAGAAAAAAATATTAGTAACAGTAACCGGGCATCTCCATTATTGACTAAAATTATTAGTTTTCTTCCGTTTCCAATAGAAAATTCAATTAAAAACAACAAGGCGCCTCCAATATAAAAACATAAAATTTTAAATTTTATTAAAAAACGTTTTCTGTAAATTTTCTCTTACTTTATATTAAAATAACTTGAACAATAAAAAATTCACATTTTCCAGGGAATTCAACTGAAACACTTTTTCCATCTTTAAAATGAAAAGAAAAAAAATAATTAAAATTGACTTCATGTTTAAGCGGAGGTAAACACAAAAAAAAAAATGAAATTATAATTTTTTCCACAAAACGTAATGTCACACGTGCTTGACCTTATTCATTCAATTAAAAATATGATAATGAATCCATGATTCTTTTCTAAACAAAAAACAATTAATTTTTTTAATTCAATCTAAATGAAAAAAAGCGTCTAACCGTCATACTTTATGAAGTGGGATTTTTGATTAAATGTATGGAATCGTGAATAATGATAATGTGAAATTTTTAATGGTAAACTGTCATCATGTTATGGTCAAAGTAATTAAAAAAATGATGTATCCGGGGCATTTTTTTTATATTTTATGTCAATAAAATACAAAAAAAAACATTTCATTAAAAATCCACTGTTTACCAAAAACCAGTGGAAAATGCCAGTGGAACAATGAAAATTATAAAAAATTTTAAAATCACTTCAAATCAACTATCGCGCATTTCCCAATGATTTTGGGTTGAGAGTGTAAGAAAAAAAATTGAATAGGACTCAAATTTGGGATGCAAAAAAAATAAGTTATTTTAGAATAATAATATTCTATTGTTATTGTAAATTAAAATTCATTCAATTACATTTAATTTCATTTCATTCAAGCATGAGTTTAATGCGCAAAAAAACAGGAATTTAACAAGTCAGGATTATTACGAAGCAAAATCAAATTAAACATTATAAATCCTTGAATTTTATTCAGTTTAATATTTCATTAGGAAAAAGTGAGAAGAAAATTACTTGTATCATAATCTTATATACTTTATTTTTTTTTGTATTTAAACGAATTATTTGCAAGAAAAAAAAGTGTTACCGTCTTTTGAATTCTAATGAGTGACATTGTGTAACAAGTTAAGAGATATTTTTATATTTTTTTTGCAATAAATTGCCTTTAAAGAGCTAAAAAGTGAAAAGAAATCTTTTATTTTTGTTTTTTCCTCTACATTTATTTGAAAGAATAGATTTAAACACACAAAAGACAAATTTGGTTGTTTGTATTTCCTTTTCAATGAAAGCGAAGAAAAAAAACTTTCTTACTTATGGCGAGAATCGCAAGAAATTTCCCAAAAAAGCTTTTAGTGTTATTTTTCAAAAACAACTGTTTAACCATAAAGACCAAGCCAAGTTATGAAAATTTTTTATCTGGAATTTTTTTTTTTAGTACTCAAAAGTGGTAAAACAAGGGGTTGAATGTTTTTAAAAACTGAATTTTTTTGATCGCTTGAAAAACAGGCAAAAACTTTTCAGAAAAAGCTCATCTTAGGCTTATTCGCCGCGTATTAAATAGCACTAATTGAAAACCATAAGGTTTTTAAAATTTTTTAGGGTTTTGAGCCTTGCTTGACACCAAAAAGGGCAAAAAAAATCCTAAAAAACAGTTTTTTTTACAAAATTACCCCTCTTTGAGTAAAAATCCTCAAAAAAAATAAAATTTGAACTTCAGCTTCAACTTTGTAGAAGATTATTTTCGTGTATTTCTAATTTTTCACTCTATTTTTAGCCTCCAAAACTCATGCTGGAACCATAAAAACAAAAAAATTCTTGTTTTTTGCCCTGTTGTAGGATTTTTAATACATTTTGAGCAACAAATTTATTTCAAAACTGAAGATAATTATCAATTATCGAGATTGAAACGTAAAAATCTAGATTTAAAAAAAATTTTTTGTAAAATTTTTAAATTTTGTAAAAAACCGTTATTTTTTCAAGTGCCTCATAGTCTTAATTTATCGGTTTCAAACTCCATAATAGATAATTAGCTTCAGTTTTAAAATAAATTTTTTGCTCAAAATGTATTAAAAATCCTACAACACGGCAAAAAACAAGGATTTTTTTGTTTTTATGGTTCCAGCATGAGTTTTGGAGGCTAAAAATTAGAAATACACGAAAATAATCTTCTACAAAGTTGAAGCTGAAAAAAAAACTGTTTTTTAGGATTTTTTTTGCCCTTTTTGGTGTCAAGCAAGCTCAAAACCCTAAAAAATTTTAAAAACCTTATATTTTCAATTAGTGCTATTTAATACGCGGCGAATAAGCCTAAGATGAGCTTTTTCTGAAAAGTTTTTGCCCTGTTTTTCAAGCGATCAAAAAAATTCAGTTTTTAAAAACATTCAACCCCTTGTTTTACCACTTTTGAGTACTAAAAAAAAAAATTCCAGATAAAAAATTTTCATAACTTGGCTTGGTCTTTATGGTTAAACAGTTGTTTTTGAAAAATAACACTAAAAGCTTTTTTGGGAAATTTCTTGCGATTCTTGTCTTATATGAATCGAAATTTTTAAGAACTTAATACCAGATTGATGTAAGTTCGACAATTTTCTTCTTTTTTCCTTGTAACAATGATGGATTATTGTGCTTGTCTTTATATGTAATCCTTAAAGATATTTATTACACATTGTTGAGTTGACCATGATTTAGGTCTAACAAGAGGAAATAAATTGAAAGGTTTATTGGATTACAGTTTTAAAATGGGAATACAAAAAAAATACTTTTTGGGTCAGGTTTTTTGAAATTTAATCAAAACTTTATCAGATTAATCTTAATCAATGGGAAAATGACGACAAAATATTTACACGAAAATAAATCACAGCCATCGATAATGCAATTTAGCTTTTTTTTTTCAATTTTATCAAAATGGAAATTAGAAATTTCCTAATTCAAAAAAATAGCTTTACAAAATAGAATCGAATTACATTTGACTTGATTCAAAAACAATATTAATACCAAAATCCGCTTCAAATCTCATAAAAATTTATTGGAATAATATTCAATGTTTTCATTCAAAAAAAAATTATTGATGATCATTAATCTTGTTTTTTACAATATTTATTTATTTTTGAAAAACTTTTATTACCAAAAATTTCATCATTTTTTAGACATAATAACAACATCTCATTCCTTCACATGCCATTTTGTATTTATCATTGTTATAAAATCCCATATTTTAACAAAAACTGTATCAGAACAAACAATATTAAGTTATCCGACACTCTTACAAGCAAACACTCTCAAAATACACACACACACACACACACATATTCATCATTTAAAAAGTGAAATGGAATGAAATTTGTTATTATTTAGTATCATGCTGCTATTTTTGCCGTCTGATGTTCATGGTATTTGTCGTTAGTGTGAAATAAATTTGTTATATCGGTTGATGTGTTATTGCCGATAATCGTTTTAAATAAAAATCTGTTGAAAATCATGGCTTCAATGCAGATGATGCTTTGATCTGCCATGCGATACATAATTTGTGATTGAATTATAAGCAAAAAAAACGAGAAAAATACAAGAAAAACCCATTAAATCAAATTTATTTTTAACAAGATTGATTGAAAACTACAAATCTAAGCAATTATTTTTTGATTTATTTATTCAATGGAGACGTCTGGTATTTTTATCTTTAAATTAATTTGAATAGAATGAGAGAAAGAAGACAAAAACCGTCACCAACTTCTTTATATTAAATAAAATATTTTTATTGTTATACAATTAAATGGAGACGCCTGGCATTTAACATTTATTTTCAGTTTTAAAATATAAGATTTATGTTTACTCAACATATTAAAAAGTAAATTGTTTTTTTTTTCATGAAAATTTTTCTATTTGTATTGGAAAATCAAATACGATGTAGCTCTTTTCATAGCTTCAAGCATTTAAAGAGCTTTCGTTTTCACAAAATCCTTATTTTGATTAAAGGTTTTGTCAATAAAAAACACTAAGACTAAAATTTTCAGAAAAAAATAAGAGAGAAAAAGGATACCCTTAAAATAAAATAAATAATATTACAAATGATACCTTTTTTTTGTACTCGAGACAAAAAGAAAATATTTGCTCTCATATTTCAACTTTCAAAGAAGACTTTTGAAACTATTTTTTTCAACATTTACCTTGAAAAAAAATCTTATTTTTATAATTTTATAATTAAAACTTAATCATATTCAATGAAACGAGTCCCCTCGAAATGCACTAGTCTTAACCGCCCAGTGGTAAGAATTTCCCATTTTTTTATTTGGATGCTCATTGTCGCGGTCTGAAATTTTCTCTACCAACAATCACCTGACACTATGATAAAATATTAAGTAAAAAGACAATTATGTAAGAAAATCACGTAGCAGTCACCCATAAAATTAGGTGATTTACATATTTTTTCTTTTAACGCAAGTGCTTTGAGATGATAATGACGTTAAGCCTGTAACTTGGATTTTTTTTCCTCTTTACACATTTTATCTTTTCTAATTTAATCCACACATTTTTATCATCATCATTATAGAAAAAAAGGGAGATAAGAAGTAGAATGATTAAAAATGTGATTTGAAAATAGGAGCTCTTTAATTAAAGCTGTTGAAGGAGTTAAGATTTTTTTGTATAATAACAATTTAAGTAATGAAGTAAAGAATGAGGTATGAAAAGGAAACTTGTTAAGGTCGAGTTTGTTTTTTTTCGTAACTACAAAAGTGAAAAGAAATATTTATTGTTTTGTGAGAAAAACAAGATTAAATCACCCTTAATGTCACAATTTTTCGCGACACAACATTTTCATGATGAAATATGAATACTTTTCTACTCATATAAAGATTATAAGTAAAATAAAAAAAAAATTAGAGGAAGAAAAATACAGCAAAAGTGTCCTCATAAACCACTTACTTTATTTTTATTTGCTTCCTTTTATTCTTTTATTTACTGGTTGCTATTCGTTACAGTTATAGTCACATTTTTATATCATATTTTATGATAATATTTTGTTATAGTCACAAAACTATCTACATGTTAAAAGGAACAGATAATAAAGTAACAATAAAAAGCTTATGGCAGTAACGGTTCATTTTTGATGATATTAACCGAGAGAGAAAAAAACACTTT
Organism: Culicoides sonorensis; assembly: GCA_900002565.1. Taxonomy (NCBI): domain Eukaryota; kingdom Metazoa; phylum Arthropoda; class Insecta; order Diptera; family Ceratopogonidae; genus Culicoides; species Culicoides sonorensis. The sequence goes on from LN483771.1 coordinate 79,193, forward strand.
TAAGCTTATTTATGAAAGAAAATTTATGTTATTTTCAGTTTTATTATACACTAACTAGGCAACGAACATTAAATTAAAAAAAAATATGAAAGGAAAGTTATTCAAAGAGAATTTTCTTTTTTGTTTGAAAACAAGTGCATACCACTATTGATACTATTATCTTCAAAGTAAACAACTCTTAGCACATTTTCCGTTGATTTCATGAACCAATGTCCTTTCGTTCAAATCAATTCAATTCGATCAGGATAAAATTATCGAACCTCAATTTTCAGCTTCAATTACTTTACTACATGTCCTCAAACCCATTTTGCTTTCCCATTCAGTGTTCGATTCAAATCTATCACAACTTATTTAGTTTATCATTTACCTTGCAGCTATTTTCGTTTCATCCATTAACGTAACCAAGTAACATGGCATCATTTTGTATTTTTATTCCTATTTTTATCATTATTATATAACGATATCTTTAATTAAGTTTATGTGACATTAAAAGAACCATCAAACAGAGAGATTGAGTTAAGTGAATTGAATCGAAATGATGTATGACAAAATATACAAAAATTTGCCAGATAGTGGTAAAATAATTTCATTCAGATTCATCACAACTAGATTTTATCTCATCACAATCAAATATATCACAGTAAAATAAATGAGGGACGATTAAATTAATTCTGTTGTTCATCTGTCAAAATCTATTTTATTTTTCTCTGGTTATTTTTATTATATCCTCGTTTTTAGATGGAACGCATATGAACAGAAAAATAACAGAATTTGAATTGAAATTGAAAGAAAACTCTTAAAACCTTTTTCTCTCTCGTAACATTGAATTCCATGGAATTTATATTTTTTATCATTATTATTTTATAAGGGAAAATTGGAATTGTTTGATAAACAAACATAAAATGTTTTTTTTCCATTTATCTGTCTTATAAGTAAAGATAAGACACATTTAAGAGTGTGAGAGACAGGTACCAACATGTACTTTGATTCATTTGATGATATTTTTCAATTCAAAAAGATTTTGAAAAATAAATTCGAAACACGTTTTCATTTTTCCTTTTCTATTTTTTTTTTCTCTTTGGTTCTCTGTTTGATAGAAACATTTTTTTTGTATGCGTGTTCCTTCTTTTTTTTGTTTGAAATCAAAGTATTATCATATGACAACATTTTATACAATCAAAGGATAGATATTTGACAACCGAAAGAGATTGTTTTCTCCGTTTGAAGTTTTAATATATTCCTTTTTTTTGCAAACAAATAAAGGGAAAAAAACTGTAAAAGGCGGTTAAAATATGCATGACATGTAATTGAAAGAATTTTCTGATGTGTGAACATGAGAAGAAAAATTGAATCAAAAACAAGGAAAACACTTTTCAGGTCAAAGTACGATTTTTGATGTAATATTTATTTTAAGAGCCTTGTAGCCGGATTTTGGCTCCCATCATTTAATGAGGAATGAAAATATCTCTTTGCTTTTTTATTAGAGTCCTTGCAATTCAAAAATTTCTTTGTTTGGAGATTTTCTAAAAAAAACTTGTTTGAGATTGAATTTTTTCCTTACTTTTTAGTTTCTTTCATGATGACGTGACCTAACACTTATGAAATGTTTGTTGAAAACTCAACTAGGTGTAAAAAAAATGCTTTTTTATTTACAATTTCATACGGTATCTTGTTGTTTTTTTATGAATTTATTCTATCATATTATATATATGTTTCTTTTCTAGTGTTTGATTTGAGAATTTTATCTTGCAATAATAAGCACGAATTGAAAATTATTTTTTTATTTTGCTTTAACCCAATACTGACAATCAAATTAAGTACAATTTCATCAATAAACAGAAACGTTTTTTTTACAAGTTGTTCGGTGAAAGAAGATCTGATCGAGATTTCACTAGAAATTTACAAAAGTCAATTTTGATGTCATAGAAAAATAAAATTATACTTTGAAATTGTGGCCCGATGTGGGTTAAGGTAGATACAAATAAAATTGTGCACTCAAAGTGAAACACATTTGAAATGACATTTAAATTGAAATATAAAATTTGTTATGATCACAATTTCAATTATATTTAGAAGAATATGAAACACTTTGAATTTAATAACTAGGAGGGCGAGAAATTGTGTTTTATATTTAGAAATTCAGCCAATTTAGATTCCATTAAATTAAATTTTTCTTTTTGTTTCAATTAAAGACTTCTGCAATTTTCTTTGAAATTAGAAAAAGTTTGAATTGATTTTTTGATAGCTGTTTTTCTTCATTTCAATTAATTTAACCAAACGAACTCGTGCTGAATTTGTCAAAAAAATATGAGATAATCTATTATATAAAAAAATCAAGGAACAAAACCAGACATTAGGAACACAAATAATCATGTAAGACAGAAATAATGGGAAAAATATTCTGTAAACATAAAAAAATCTTAAAAAAGAACAGGAAACCTCATTAATTTCATAAATTTCTAAGAAAAACAAGCACTTTTTTCCCAAATATCTTTTACATATATCCTTTTCTTACTTTATTATTCACATTCATACATAAAAAGTAACCCAACAATAATTTTATCACAGCATGCATCTGTTCATGGTATCATGAATGTCTTTAATTTATGTTACCTAGACCGGAGTCTTAGATATTTCAATTACAGAAAAAAAGAGGAAATTTGTGTGAATGTATTTTTTTTGCTAGTTTTCACTTATGTTTTTGTTATAATTAATGAATTCCCATGAAACTAAGTGAGTTAAACCATATTTAGATTAATGGTTGCTTTTTAATTTAACCTAATTAACTGATTTGTTTGTGGAGTGCTGTTGTGATAACATGAAGCGAGGAATTGAGATCCAAATGATTGATTCAGTTAAATTTGAGTATGCGAGTCATCTACTATTGACCAAAAATATCATTTTAATTCAGGATGCCTCATATTCAGATTTGAAATCAATAGTCATGTGATTACTGTGGACTTTGAACTATGAAAAAAAACCAAAATACTATGCAAAGAAAATTTCGCATATTCATGATTAATTTTAGTATTTTTTTTATAATATTTACCTTGTCATCATCATACAATTCATTTTCTCTTCATCACTATTCGGACACGTTCCTTCTAAAAATACAAAAAAAAAATATATCAAAATAATTTAGTGTGAAAATTATATAACGATTTTTTTCTCTCTCATTTTCAGGATGATACCATTTTGGAGATAGGTACGTATAAAAAAAATATATAATTAAATATGAAAATAAAAAAGACCACAAAATATGATCATCTCTCCTTTTCTTAAAATAAAAAATATATATATATAATGAATGTACGGATTTAACTGCTGATGATAATAAAAAAAAGATCCTCTTCAGTTTCTTATTTAACATGAAAAGATAAAATTCATGATGTACTTTATTTTGATCATTTTTGTACTTCCTCGGGAAATGATATTATATAAAAATAACAGAGTTGTATCATTTAATTCAATTCATACAACAGCAAAAAAAATAAACATTTATAATGCATTTTCTCTGAAGCACGGAAATTTTCTTTCAAAATCCTTGTTTATACATTCGAAATTTTTCCTTTCACACAAATGTCTTCTTAGTTTCCATAGTATTAGGCTTGTTATCAATATTTGTACTTCCTTACAAATTTTTTATTTAAAAAAAATATATTCAGTGTGGGTACGGAAAATAGAAAGGTTTCGAGAAAAATTATGTTTTTAGGCGATGATTTAGAAAAAAAAATATAAAAAGTTAAATGGAAAGAGGAGTTAAGCGTTTTTCCCTCCCATATTCGTATTTTGAAATTGAGTTTAAATAAAATTATCAGTCGAAAAAATAAAATTATTTAAAAAAAGGCGAACACGTTTTCAAGACCTGACCTACAAAAGTCTCATTTTTATTTCATTACATGAAATATTTTGAAGAAGACATTAAAATTAACCAGGCGTCTCCTCGGCCATTTCAATGAAACATTGAATTACCGATTTGAATGTAAGATCACACTTTTCTTTCAAAATACACGAAAAATTGTTCAAATATTCTGCATATTTGTACTTCAATATAAAATCATTTTGAATATTTACCATAATGAATGTTGTATTTTTTTTATTTTCTTCTTCTACATAAAATATGCAAACATATTTTCTTTTCTTATTCCCCTATTAGTATTATTATTATTTTTGAATGAGCTGTGTTAGGTTTTTTTTTTATTTGAAATTATTATCTTTTATTTAACGTTCTCACACCTGAATGAAATGTTATTCCGATGTTGTTCATAAACATGAAAATAAAATAACAAAATGTTTGAAATTCATGTGAAAATAAAGCGAGTGAGAGAGACCAAGTATATTTACACAGGATGTTTTTACAATAATTTTTAATTTCCGTACGTTTTCCTCTTATTTACAGTTCTCGTGCGTGTTATTTGACATGATGATACTATTTTGCAAGAAAATACTGTAATAAACTTTGCATTTCACTACTTTTCAAGGATGTTTTATTATTCATATTATTCCGATACAATTAAATTAAATTGAAAATAAAATAATTTTAAATAAATGTAACAATTTTCCATGATTTATAAACTGAAAATTGGTATAATTTTACAAAAACCACATGTTAAAAGTATTTTGAGACCACACAATAACAATGGATGAGTGTATGGTCAAGCCATTAAATTTATTAAAATTTACCATTATTTGGACAAATGAAATCTGTAATATTATAATTGTGTTAAATTAAATAAATTTTTTATTATTAAAATTTGAATTGATAAAGGGTTATGAAAATATTAATGGAATTCGAGATATTTGTATGAATATTTTTCACTTGATTATCTCAAAAATAACATTTTATCAATAAAATATTGAAAAATGTCAAATTCATGTGTCCTACCTTTGTTAAATCATGTATTACTTTTCTTTAATATGTGTCAAAAATGTGACAATTTATCATTTTTTTTTTTTTTGATTTAATAACGGAATTGATATCCTTTTGTTACTTACTTACTTTAAAATCATTTGACAATTTTATTTGCCTGGGCGTAAAAAAAAATTATAAAACAATAAAGTTGAAAAAGAATCAGTGGCAAGGGCGGATTGAAAATTATTAACGGCCCTCCCTGTTGCGCGTAAATGCCTAAAATTTAGGCACTCAATGCCTAAAAAAAGGCATCCGATGCCTAAAAATTAGGCATCCATTTCAAGAAAATTTTTCTACAAAGTATGTTTTGGATGCTTAAATTTTAGGCATCGCTCTACACATTCTATAGGTTTTATATGGATGCCTAATTTTTATGCATCGGATGCCTTTTTTTTAGGCATTGAGTGCCTAAATTTTAGGCATTCACGCGCAACAGGGCTGTCATTCTGTACGATTTTCTTTAAGTTTTACGCTAAACTGAACTTTTACAAAACGATCGACTGCGGTCTTTCTGGCATTTGCCAGATTGCCCGTATGGCCAATCCGCAACTGAAATTATTTCAATGTCAGGTAATGGGAGAAATTTTAAATTTTGAATGGAGTATGTTATTAAAAGTGCTTCTCTCATATTTCATTAAAAATTTACAGAATATTTAAGTTTATATTTGTTTTGTTTTAAATAAAATAATGCAAGTAATTTTCCACTGAGAATAAAAGAAAAAAAAAAGAAATTCTGTTGAACATTTTACAAGTGCATTTCGATGAAATTGAGGTTTGGCACTTCAAAACGCCCGCACTATATGCATAGATTAAAAATTACCCCATAATATTCGAAATTTTATCCAAATTAACAGAAATCACGTTAAAAATTTCATTCATCAAACATTGTATAAGCGTCAAGCAACGATCAGTGTCTTATAGTGTTTCTGAATATATTTTCCTTATAAGGTTATTTTTTTAACAATATGGCTTTTGATGCCTCTTTCTGATGACCTTAAAAAAAAAATTGTCGAGTTTTGTTCCAATGATTGATATGACACTCACACTCCTCTCTATGAGTATGTCTCACACCCAAAGTGACAGTGAACGATCAATCCGTCGCTAAAAGCGCAATTTTTCTTTCAAAATACATTAAAAATGTTTTTGAGTGTTCAGTTCATGTTTTCAAAGTAAAATAAAATATCTTACATTATCAAAAACTCAAATATTGAAGTAGGCCTCCTTTAGGAAATGAACATTGAAATTCAAGAATTATAAATTGGAAAGAGGATTAAACAAGTAAAAAAATAACGGTAAAACTAAACAAAACATTTTACATTTTAATGGCTTTCATTTTCTTTTCTTTGTCTCAAAATATTTAAAAACAAAATAATGATAATGATTAAAATAAATGAGTAATGGAATAATTATTCAGAGTAAATATTTAAAAATTTTAAATAAATAGGTTTCATCGATGTCTTCATGAGGTACTGCAATGCTTGTCAGTTGAAATGTTTTGTATTAAAAATTCATAAGGTATAATGAGATTCGTTTTGTATCATACTCCTGAAAATCTTACTGTCAAAGAAAAATCTCATGAAATTCTAAAGAAATCATTTGAATAAATTTAAACATTGGGAGAAAGAGCAAATTTCACCTTTAAAGAGAATTTCAATGAAATATTTCCTCGAAATCCAAATTTTAAAAGCAATTAACTGGGAGTAATTTCAATCCATGTAGGCTTTCAAAAATTTCATGCACAGTGCAAACAAAATCTAATCAACCGAGTACGGAAACGTTAAAATATCACTCAAACTAATTAACATCGTAATAATACGTTACATGAACCATCACCACCAAAAAATATGAAATAAAAGGATTTTAAAAGTTTTTTTTTGATTTTCATTTTCCAGTTCATTTAAACTGTTCATATACAATTAAAATGATGTTGTACTGTTTTGTATGAATAAGCCATTAGTAACAGTAATTTGTCATGCATATTACCGTACCTAATTTGAAAGCTTTTATCACTTGATAATCCTCGACAAATATATTTACATTAACAATTTTTGTTTTTTGTTACCACGTCACGCAATATTACAATAATATTTTTTTTTACTTTTCACTACATTTATTACTGTGAAATATGACAATGAACGCATTTTTCTTTATTTTTTTTTGAATGTCATTCCTTTATCAAATCTTAAATGGAAATGAAAATGAAAACAAAACACGTGAAATGTTTGTCTTTGAAATAACTTTCATGATATATGAATTTCATTGTAAATATGAGGGAAATATCTACCTGTAAAATAATGTCATTATTAATTATTCAAATCATTTTCATTTATTTTATTTTGAAAATAATATTAACAAAATAAATACGAATTCGTAAGTAGAAGAAAAACATTCATTAATTTTGTCAAGCATAAATGTAACAATGTAAATTTGGTTTATTATAATAACAGTTAAAGATTGTTTGTGATTTTACATGATTCTTGAAATTTAATTTCATTTTGCTTTGTTTTAATTTTGACAAAAAAAACCACAATGTATTAGGGTTGAAGGATAGAAAAAAAAATATTAAATCCAAAACTCATTTTGTTAAAAATGAAGTTCAGTTTAATTTCATTGTAAACTAAAAAGAAGAAAACAAGGCTCTTTAACTTAGCAAAAGATAACTTTAAATTTAAAATTTCTCTTCTTCTTTGAAATTTATATGCATTCTTTCAATAGTAAAGAGTCTTGTTTTCAACTTAAAATGATACGGCTTTAAAAATATCAAAGGGAATTTCATTGAACAAAGCTACCAAATTTGAAGTTAATAAATTTCCTGGAAATTGTATAATAAAAAATTATTCAATAGAATTTCCTTTTGTTTCAAATTGAAAAAAAATGTTATTAATTTCATTAATTGATTTCAATTACCAATTTCCGTGGAAATACTGTATTTTTTTGTTACATATGCATAAATATACATTGATGTTATGATAATTTATTCAATTTAAAGTAATTCATAGTCATTTATTCATTTTGAGCAATAATATTGGTTTAAAATTTGTATCAAATTACATAATTGAATAATAATGTGAAAAGTGATTGATACAGTTAACACTCAAGCTGTTGCTAACGGGTGATATAATTTCATTATTACAATCTGATTTTGATTAAATAGTTGTCATATAAATCTGATCTGAACTGAAGGGTGGCAGTTCGATTCTTGCTTGGGCCTTTATCGGGCTACTCAATTTGAGTTAAAGGCTAGATATGGACTGCGACTGCTTGACAGTATTGGTGTTAAAAAAGCGGAAAAATTAAAAATCATCATTTTCTGTAAGTATCAGGGGCGTAAAGGTGTTAGTTTTACGTGATATTAGTTGTCAATTATAACAAGATGCAAAAATAAATCCAAATTAATATTTTTTCGCTTACATGAGACTGAGAATGCTTGCTAGCAATATTCATTCTAAGTGACTTCAGAAGTGTTAAAAACAGCCACCAGACACATTGCAATCCAGATTTTCTGCAAGCTTTATTTAACTCCCTTATCAATTCTTCAAGATTGACCACACACTTTTCCATGACAAAAGGAAACGTGTTTAGAAAATGACCTCTTAATTGTGTAATTTGGCATTTTTAGCCTCTTTATCTATAAAACATCGAGTTGGTCGGAATGGCCAAACGGGCAATATGGCAAATGCAAAGTCCGCAATCGATCGTCTTGTAAAAGTTAAGTTTAGCGTAAATTTAAAAGAAAATCATACAAAATGACAGGGCCGTTAATAATTTTCAAAATTTACGAAAACATGATTTTTTTACTCAAAAACTTGTGGTTGCTTTTGAAAATTCCCGTCGCAAATTCACGTCACACAAAAAATTCCCGTTGTAATTTCCCATCGTCGGCGACGCAAAACCTCCTCGGGAAAAGAATTTTTGGTACAATATTAATTTTTCTTTAAATAGTCTTGAAATGCACTAAAAGACTATTTTTAACTGACTTCCTTGGCAATGATACTTAACACATAATGTGTCTTTGTTTTCTCTTTTCATATAAAATCATGAGAAAATTTCCAGTACAATTCATTTTTCTGCTTTAAATAATACAAGATATTGAATTTCATTTCAGTATTCCATTCTGCAATTCAAAATCAATCGAAAACATTCTTGATTACTTAATTTTTTTCTATATTTTATTACAATGCTTTCATGTGACAAGAATCAGTTATTGATTGTTTTTTTATTTGTAGTTATACATTTGATAGAATTGATATCTGTTCTTTGTTGTCCGGCCATTTGACATTTATTGTTATGACATTGTATATTTGCTCAATTATGTGTTTCACAGTTGTTACTTACATATTTATCATGAAAATATTGTTTGATTATTACATTAAATAATAAAAATAGATTATTTCTTCTATCAATTCATTCTTATCAGGATTTTATTGTTTGTACTTTTTTTATGATATATGAATCTGATTTCAATTAGATTTGATTTTGAGTTGAAGGTTTTACATCGATTTTGAACATGTTAATGAGAATCTTGATGAAATGCATTTAAATTTAATTTTAAGTGTTACATGCTTTCATGTGAACCGATTTTCATTGATATCAGACAATCAAACATCACTCATAGAAGCTTATGAATGTATTTTAGATAAGGAAAAATCAATCAAAATCACACAACACCAAAATGGACCCTTTTTTCTTCAAGAAATTTCGATATTTTATTATATTTCTTGAAAAGATTTTGTTTCTTATTCACTCGATTGATTAAATGTATCCAAAGAAATTTGATCTTTTATAGTAATAAAATGAATTAATAAATTTTGTGTCCTTCTATACATAGAAAGAAATTTTTATTTGAAACGATTATTCTTGAATGTGAATTTGATCCTTGTTATGCTTGATAAAGTTTATTACTCACATGGTATATTCATTGATGGGATCCTAAGATTTGACATATTCATTCTTAATATGTGAATGATTTGTTAAAATCATAAATTTATATTAAATTTGACCTTTGATTTCATTTGCTTCTAATGTTTAAGGTCAATTTTCGTTTTAACTTTAATTTTTAAATATTTTTTTTTTTTTGGGGGATCATAAAAATAAAACATTTTTTTGCACTTCATTTATTATTACTGCTATAATTTGTCACAATAAAATATCTTTTAGGCTTTCATTGTAGTTTATGACAGATAATTTACAGTTATTTTTTCTTCCATTAAACGTTTAATGCGGAAAATGTAAGTAGTAGACAGTAAAACTACTGAAATGAAACCAAAATTTTATGACTTTTTGTCCATTTAACGATTAAATTTTACTACTTAATTTGGTCATAAAAATCTTGTCTAGTGGCTTTTTAATACTTATCCTTAACTTAGATTTCTTTTAACACTGAACATTCTTGTACGTTCAAATTTGTTCACATAATTTTGTCAGTTTAATATAAAATTCAAACAAATTACGGTTTATAATAAAATAAAGTTTTATTAAGTAGGTTTTTTGCAAGACAGTGCCAGAGTATTTTATTTATTATATTAAAATCTTTTGAGAGTAAACATAATTTTAATGAGTTTTTACTATAATAACGGGATATAGCATAATAATAAATAATGAAAGTGTTTGAAGTGTATACAAATTTTCCGTATAATTATGCTAAGATTAAAATGTACTCTATTGTTAAATTGTGTTGCAAAAGTTCACTGATGACGACAATAACATCCACGAGTCATATAATTTTATGGAAAGGTAATTATTCACATCTTGCTGTTTCAAGGGGGGAAATAATGTTGAAAATTTATAAATTATGATGATTATAGTTGGATAGACTACTACAGAGTTAAGTTATTTAAATACAATTAAAAATAACAGACATGCTGAGAAAAGGAAGTAATAAAAACGAGACAAAAGTCTGAATTGGTGAATGTAAGGCATTTGAATTGAAGTTTACAGTTTTTTCTGTAGTTCGCCCAGTTTTCCTTACATTTTGATATCCATTTCAGGTCTCATATCCAGTATAATAAAGAGTCTTAAATTGTCTGAAATCTTGTCAAATTTCGCTTATACTTAAGAGCTGTTTTTTCTGCAATTCAGATTTTTTGAAGCAAAATTTTTTTAAAATCATTGCAGTTCGGCTTAAATTGTTCCTCTACTTAAGTCTGATCAAAATAAAAAAAAAAATTAAAAATAATGGGTGACCGCTGAGCGCGGGTACCTCAAAAAATGGGACTATGACTCATTTAGAAAATGTTACTTTTCAAAGAAATGCTAATAGTTCAGCGGGAACTATAGTTAGCCTCATGAAAATTTTCAGGAATACTTCTCGAAGTTAGACAACAATTTTCTCCTCAGACACTTAACCCTTTCAGCCACTGGAAATAACCCTATTCGGCCAAATACACCAAAATACGTCAAATTTTCAAATTGAGATAACTAGAAAAATCGGAAAGATCCAAATGGCTGACTGAGCTTAAAAGTTAGCTAAAAGTATGCCCTTTCAGGATGTTTCAGCCAAAAAATGGGGTTTTTTGATTTTGGCTTTATTTTTCGATTTGAATAATTAGTTTTTGTGAACAGTTTTACCGTAAGTCAGATGAGAAAAAAATTAAATTTTAGATTTTTAAATTATAGAAAATAATGTGTTTTACAAAGTTGTCATACATCACTTTGATGAATTTCATACATAAATTGATCTTTCGATGGAAAATCTTAATTTGTGAGCAAGAAATGCTTCAAAACAAGAAAAATTCAATTTCTGTACGTAAAATCCTTTTTAAAGTTAAAATTTATATAAAGATTGTATGGCAAAGTCAAATATTTTCAAAAAATAATCAATTCAAGTGTACACAATTGTCTAACTTCGAGGAGTATTCCTGAAAATTTTCATGAGGCTAACTATAGTTCCCGCTGAACTATGAGCATTTCTTTGAAAAGTAACATTTTCTAAATGAGTCATAGTGCCATTTTTTTAGGTACCCGCGCTCAGCGGTCATCCATTATTTTTAATTTTTTTTTTTTTATTTTGATGAGACTTAAGAAGAGGAACTATTTAAGCCGAACTGCAATGATTTTAAAAAAATTTTGCTTCAAAAAATCAGAATTGCAGAAAAAACAGCTCTTAAAAGCATGGTTTTGTTCCGAAAAACCAAAAATGTCCTCAAAGTTTTGTTCTTACTCTTTTTGCCCTCTTAAATTATGAATCATGTCCTTGGTCACTTCAGCAAAGTTGCACCTTGAAATATTCACTACAAGTTTGATTCACAACACTTTTGCTTAAAACTTACGATAATATAATATTTTTCTTAAAATCATAATAAAAGCTCAAAATTGTGTATTTGACATTTTTCCAAAGAGAAACCAAAGTGATATTTAAATGAATCGAAGAAAATTTTTAAACAACAGAAAAATAAGTAATTTATTTTATTTCCACGAATTAAACATTATAAATTCTGAAAACAAATATTATTCATTTATTTATCACGTCTCATTGGGAACCAATAAAGCATAAATATAATTATTATATGAAAAAAAATAAAATGGAAGGAATGGTTCCATTCATTGAAATAAAAGGAAATACTGTTAAAATAAATAAAAAAATTTAATTCTTCGCCACAAGCCGTCTTTTCCTCAAAATATTCTAAAACAAACATTTTTTTTTAAATTTATTTAAATTCAATAGAGCATAGATTTGAATAAATAAACATACGAAAAAGAATAAGTTTTATTGAAAATTTATCATCTAGTTTTCTAGTTATGCAAAACTTTTGAAAAGAAAATTTCATTTCATCTAGTCCTTCATCATTCAAAAGTCATTTAAAGTTTATGCAATAACTAGCATCTGCAGGCAATTTGCAGTTTTTTTCCCTCTTTTACATGTAATTTAAATTTTCGAAAACTAATATGAATTTTAGTTTTAAAAGACAGACAGTTAACTCATGCAAACTGCCTTTTAAATCAAAAATAGCTGATTTAATATTATTTTTTAACTGTTATACTGCAATTGCACTGCTCAGAAATAGAAAATACACACAAATGTTCAAAATGATGATAACACGATGCATTTTATTACATTTTATATTCATTTGATTGCAATTTTTATTCAAATCTAAGTTTTTATTCATCGATCAATCATAATTTTTTTTTGAAGTACACGCAGTTCAGTTATAGTGTTATTACTCTTTTTCCATTTTCTGTATTTTATATTTTTTTATTTATGAAGGTTGTTCTACTCAATTGAATATACAAAAATATTTTATTTTTACAGTGCACATCCCAACGGTCAATTTAAGACATTCATAAAAACCCACCATGCAATAATTGGACCAAAAAATAACGGCTTCGTTTTTGTTGTGACATGCGCAAACACAAATAAATTTGACAAGGAGTAAAAATAACAAAAAAAAAGTGCTTCATTTAAAAAAAATAGTTTTTAAATGAAAAAATGTATTTTAACAAATAAATTAAAGTGAAGTTGTGTCAAAAATTTTAAATTAAATTGTGATTAGTTAAAATACTGTTAGAAATCTATAAAAAAATGACACAAGAGATTAATATTGTGCTAACAAGAAATGGAAACAATTACGAACATTCTGCTATTGTTTCCTCTGAAGATTTAGACCGGCTCGAAATTGATAGAGAAAAACAAAAAATATCGGGAAAAGATGCATGTACATTGTCGTCTGAATGTAAAAGTTGTAATGATTTAATTGTTGTAAATGTGTATTGGTATGAAGATGAAACAGTTCAAAAGTATCTCAAACAAGTTGAAGTTTGTTTGGATCCAATTCCAATTGTAAATGTAAAAGATGAACCACTCAGTGAATCCGAATCTGATGCTAGTAATAATGAATATTCACAAGATGATGCATCGCAATCAACAATCGAAACTAAATGTATTAAAAAACAAAAAATTGAGACTCATGATATTGAGTACACTCATTATCCGGGAATTGATTATCTCCTTCCAGTTGGCTTAACAATACCATCAATAGAAAATATTAAACCACCATATTTTGAGGAAGTTAAACAGAATGACGGATCAGTGATTTATGTTGAGAAAAAACGGAAGAAATGTCCTGTAAGGGTTACAAATTACGATCCTCGGAGTAAAATTTGTGATATATGTGGTCATGAGGTACCGAATCTTGAAGTCATGACAGCTCATCGTCGTGGTCATATGTTTTTCAAGTATACTGATGTGAATTGTGCTGGATGTGGATTTTATGCTGGGCCGGATCCAAGTATTAAATTGTCTCATAGTTTATTTTGTACGAAAAAAGATAATATTCAAGGACTTGTATGTACGGAATGTGATTTTAAAGCACAGGATTACAAAAAATTACGGCATCATATGAAAAAGAAACATAGAGGATATAATCCAATGCCAGATACGAATAGAAATAATGAAGTGGAGTGTGATTTGTGTGGTGCAGTGTCAGTGGATCAATATGCTCTCAATTATCATCAAAAATATAAATGTCCGATGTTGGAAACTCACAATACCCGTATCAAAGACCGTATTGATGAATATTTAAAAATGTTAGATTTGCCATCAACAGTCGAGTTACCAAATGTCTATAAAATTAAAGGTAAACATAGTAAAATGTATGATCAAAAAGATGGAACAAAAGTTTTTGTTAGTAGAGGAATGAATTATCTTGAAATAATGAATTTTGATCCGAGACGTGAGAGATGTGAACTTTGTGGAAAATCCCACATGTTAAAAAAGTCTGAAGTAGTTGAACATCGATTAAAGGCCCACTTTTTCCCAAATGAACATGATACAACTTGTCCTGGATGTGGTAAATTATGTAGAACTGATGAAGAGAAACTTGCACATTCACACTTTTGTCCAAAAAAAGATAAAATCCGGGTTAATTACTGTGAAAAATGTGAAATTCAATATCCACGATATTCAGTGTATGCCAAACATTTAATGCGAATTCATGATGGTGAAGGACTTGTCAGACATTTTATGTGTCATTTCTGTTCAGCCACATACGATACAGCAAGAGAACTACAACGCCATGTAATTCGTCATACAGATCCACGTCCATTCAAGTGCAATCACTGCAAAGAAGATTACAAAGGCAAACTTGGATTGCAAGAGCATTTAGTTAAAATTCATTTTCCACATGAAGCTAAACACATTTGTAATATTTGTGATCCTCCCGTATTGTTTAGTGTTCATAAAACGTATAAAAGTCATATGAATATTGTTCATTTGAATCCAAAAGAACGAGAATCATGTCGAATTTGTGGAATTTTCATACGAAAAGCTGGAATGGAAACTCATATTATGCGACAACATACAGAACATAGTAAAAAGGAGAAATTTCCATGTTTAGTGTGTGGAAAAGTATTTGCTAGTCGTAATAATGTAAATTCACATTCAAAATCCCATTTGCCCGAACATGAAAGACAATACAAGTGCAAATTCTGTGAAAGGAGATTCAATAAACAAAGTACGTGTATTGAGCATGAACGATTTCATACAGGTGAGTTTTGTGATTTAAAATCTTACTTGATTTTTTTAAATTCATAATTAAAATTAAAGGAGAAAAGCCATTTAAATGTGAGACATGTGGAAAAGCATATGCGCGAAGTCAAACGCTCAAAGACCACAAGAGAGAACACACTGGAGAGGGTTATAAATGTTCTGTTTGTGCACGAATGTTCACTGACCGTGGAAATTTCCGTCATCATATGAAACAGCATGAAAATCAACTGGGCATCAAATTAACATTAAATAATGAGGATCGAAGGTTAATCAAATTGAGAGTGATAACTGAAGAGCAGGCGTTGAGAGGCCAATCGAATTAAAAGAAAAAATTATAATAAATAAATGAATAAAAATATAAATTTTGAATATAATATTAAATTTATGTCTTTCAATGGCCAATATCAAAGAACATATTTTTTTTATTGTGTGAAATTGTTTTGAGGATGCCAATTCAATTTTTATTTATGATGTATTTCATTCAACATTCAAATATTAACATATTAACATAACCAATCAAATACTTTTTTATTTTCTTTATTATAATAAAAGACGATATTCCAATTCATTGGAGTCAGAAGGAAATTCAGATTTATTTTCTTTTATTTATTATTACACCAAAATCAATGATGTGAAAAACAGCCACAGATTTCCTTTTCATTCCATTCATTTTTGTCCTGTTTATGTCAAGTATTATAAAAGAAAGAAAAGTAAAATCATATTTATTTTATGGAAATCAAGATGGATGCATGGGAAATAAACTAAAAGGGTAAAACAATAAAAACCACTCGTTGTGAACCAATTTTAATAGCTTTATTTATTTTATTATAAAGAAATCAAGCTTCATTATCATTTTATTTGAATACCCATGAGAGCATAAATAACTTGAGAAAAATCTATCTTATTATTATCTTAAGAATGAATTTCATTTAATTAAACAAAAAAAAAGGTAATGATTAAAACTGAAAAGACAAAAAGAGATGATCATTCAAAAATAAATCTTCCCAAATCACGCAAAAATGATATTAAAATTAATGTTAATTTCAGATTCCATTAAAATAATTATGCAATTATGGCCTTACGTGGATGGCGACTGTTTGGAGTTGCCGGAACAATATTTGTTTATGTTACCGGAATCTTGTTACTTTCATTGATGAGTATTCAGCATCCAGAGCAACGACGTATACGAAGAGTGTATCAAGAGGTCAGTATATTTTTACATACTCCAAAAGAGCGCTTAGTATATTTTCTTTAAAAAATTATGTTTTATAAATGTTCAAATTCAACAAAACAAATCCAATATAAAATGACAAATACTCCCAATCAATTTTAATGTTGATTGTTTTCTCTTTTCATTTTCTCCTTACACCTGAGATTCAATTTTCTTGATTTAAGTACACACATGTGTCATTTTCATCATAAATCAAATGAAAAAGCTTTTATTCAAATGAAATCTCATGTGATACAAATTTTTTTTTTAACTAAAATAATTGTGTTTTTTTTTATTCTTCAATTTCACAGTCGGAATCCCTGCGTCACCATGAATTAGGAATAATTAACCGCAAACCACCATTACAATGGTGCACAAAATTACGTTTCATAGATAATAGTGGCAAGACAATAAAATCCCATGAAATGAATCGTCTTCAAACATTTCCAGGTCATTTTGTAAAACATCGTATTGCAATTCCACCATCTGCCACATTAACACACAGCTACTATTCCTTCAATCGTAATCATATTATTAGTCATAATAGTAACAATTTTATTAACAATAAAAGTCACGGTACATCAAGTGCCGATATAAAAACAAGTGACCTAGTTAAAAATAATAATAATAATGAAAATCGAAGGAGATTTGATGATAGTTACAAGTCTGAACACGAACAACAAAAAGAGAATTCGGCAGACAACGAAATTTATAAATTCATAACGGAACCATGGCCTAGTGGACGTTACAGTGCTGGCAATACAGACAAATCGAAAAACTTTTTTAATAATAACAATAAACATAAGGATAATACGAATAATTTAGCGAGTGAAAGAAATATAAAAAATAATAATAATTATGATCATAATTTAGTTGCACTTGTATCGTTTCCCGGTAGTGGCAATACATGGCTTAGATATTTACTACAACAAGCAACAGGTAAGCACGAAAAAGGAATTTAAATTGAAATTTTATTCTATTATTATTGAAAAAGTTTGGAGATGCGAACAAAGAATAACAGAAACGAATTTATAAAAAATTCAGAAGTTGAAATCAAATTGAAATTGTTTTCAAACAATAATCATGTTTTTTTTTTGTTTTCGTTATTATGTTATAATTTTTCTTGGATTTCAATGTTAATCAAATATTTTTTTTCCTCGAATATGAAAATAACGTTGAAAATCTGCTCATTGTGATACATTTTTAATGAAAAAAAGTTTCTTTTTATTAATTTTTTTTTTGCAAATATCAAGAAAACGATATTTTTTGATTCCTGTATTAAATGGATGATTGATTTGTCTATGATGTTAAACACAAACCGAAATCACAGACAATAAATAAAGCAGATAAATGGTAATAAATCAATTTCTGTATCAAAGAAAATAGAAAAGGCGACAAGAAACTTTTGCAGTTAGAGATGTTTGAAAAAATTGTAGCAGAGCTGTATCAGAAATCATAGACTTATTTTCTATTGAGTTATAAAAATAGCAAAGTGAGACTTTGATATGTGATACAAAACAAGACACCTTGGCTTCGAGATAGATCCAGGGTCCTTAAATTTTACTTATGCAAGTTTTTGAATCATTAAACCACGACATTCATTAAAATATTAAATTCATGTCAAATATAAAAAAGTTTTGAACAAAATTAAATTAAAATCAAGTCTGTCATAATCTAAACTTTGAAAAAAAAATTATAATAAATTACACAAATATGTTATTCACATAAGTTTTTTTTCGACAAATTTGATAAAGTTTAATCTCAAAAGACACTCAAACATAGGACTTTTATGAAACTTTTGGATAATTTGACATAATTTAATTATTTTATTTACACACAAGATTATTTTGGGTCTATTACTCATATAAAATGTATATGAATAAATTTGTCTTGCTCAATTGGAATGAGAAAATCATCAATCGATATCATCTTAATATTCAATATGAATTTAAATTATTATATAAAGAAAACACAAAAACCACATCGTTAAAATACATCTTTATTTATATATGAGAGGGTAAGTGATAAAGTATTAGAATGTGGTTTGAATTTATCTTTAGAGGAAATTTGGAAAGGAAATGATTAAATGAATCATATTATATTGTTGAAACAATTAATTTTTGAAATATCACATCATTTAGTCAGTTGTTCGATATCTAAAGTCATCACAGCTTCATTTGAATCACCTTTAATTAAAAAATGTTCATAATTAAAGAGAACAAAAATACTCCAATTCATAGAATTCCCAACAATTAAAACAAATTATTTTATTTTGATTAAAATTTATTCTGTTCAAAGAAGACAAAAATAAATCAAATATAATCTTTTGCTCGTTATCCAACCACAAACTAAAATAATTAAAAGTGTCTTTCCCTGTTTTTTGATACTGTAACAACTTCTGATTAGTTTTAATTGCTTTTGGATAGACTGTCGTTTTTTCCTTATACATATAAATTTTGATCAACTTTTAAGAAAACATTTTCCCAGAAAACTTTTTATTTTGAATGGCTTCCAACAAAATTGTTTCCTTAAATTTTTAGCGCATTTCTTGAAAATGTCATTATTGTGGGTGGTCATCATTAAAAAATGTCGCCAATCATTGAAAACTGTCGTTAATCATCAAAAAATGTCGCCAAAAAATGTCGCAAGTAGTCAATAAATGTCATCAGTCATAAAAAATATGTTGAAAAATATCGCCAATCTTTGAAAAATTTCGCAAATCATTAAAAAATGTCGCAAGTCATTAAAAATATTTTGCCAATCATCATAATGTCGCAATTCATTACAAATGGAAATTGGAAAATGTCACCAATCATATAGAAATATCACCAATCATTGAAAAAATGTCGCCAATCATTGAAAAAAATAATAAATAAATTTCGATAAAATTGGGGAATTTTGGCAAATTCTATACATAGAAATGCGCTCGTGTATATCGTTCACAATCACGTTCAAATTTTTTTTAATTTTCTTTGCAATTTTATTTTGCTTTTAGGTTTTCAATTGCATTTAGAAAGAAAAACAAAAAGAATAATATAAAATCCTTATAATAATAAAAGTTTTATTTCTCCATTCATGTTGGTAAAAAATATTTTGAATTAGTACAAAAATTTGTGACTTACTCTTCAAAAGTTTTATCCATCTCTGTATTTTTAAGGATAAAAATGAAATAAAAAGAGAGACAAATTATGTTTACTCTGATTTTTTTCCTGTTTTTCTTTAAAATAAAAGCCAAAAAACTATTTAAAAGTTTTCATGTTTAATTTTTTGAACAATATGGCATCTGTTAGTATTATTTTTTTGAAAGGAAATCAAATTAAAAAGTGTACTTTTAATATTATTATTACTATAACAGTAACTAAATGGCTTAATGTTATTAAAATTTGATTTCACTTCATGGTGCTTTGGTTTTGTTTGGAAACAATTAAGTTAAAGTAGGTCAAACTTTGTTTCATACAAAAAAAAATCAATTAAAAACTTCAGATTATAATGCAACAAATAAGATTTTTCTTCATTTCATCAGCATTTTTTTTTTCATTTTAATAACACTTATGATAACTTGACATTATTTAATCAGTTTTTTGCACTTATTGAGTGGTTTTCATTGAAACTTAACGCCATTCATTCTCAATATTCGTCATTTTCCACATCTTGAAAAAAAATGAAATGATGACAAAATGTTCTTCTTGCTCTTCAAAACACATTTCCCTTGTTTTAAATGAGCATAAGTTTAACATTCAGTAAATTAGACACGTTCCATGTAAGATCTTGAAGAGGAGAATTTAATTTTTTAAAGTGTGTCTTAACGTTAAAATGAGTGTCACTTATTTAGGATGATAATAAAAAAATTAAATGGATGTACGATGTTTCGTGTTTTTTTTATAATGAAAAATTGAATTTTAACTGACTTTTTATAATACAATTTTAATTTTGTGTTTCGTGTATCATTTTTTTTTTTTGCTTTATATCATAATCCACAATGTGATTGTTTGAGTTTAAGTTTTTGAACACGATACAATTTTATTCAAAATGAGTGTAAGCAGTAACATAAAAAATGTATAAAATTGCTGATGAAATTAGTTTTTTTTGTACGTTTCAAGTTTGAATTTTTATTTTATTTTTGCTGATAATAGAGATCACTGATTGGAAGGTTTCTGAGAAATAAAACCCGTATCATTTTTTTTGCTGTTGTAAAAATAACCTTCTATTTTTAATCAAAAATAATTTATTATCTCCAATTGACCTCTATTTTTTTAAACTTGATTAATTCACTTGATTGATTCATGTAACATAAAATCACCAAAATTTACTTTCATAATCAAAAATTGAAAAAAAAATCGGCGTCAATCAAATTGATAGCAATTATTACACGTGAACTTAATTAAACATTTTGTATACATATCCCGCTCTTAGCTCAATGGTAGAGCGAGTGACTGTAGTAAGATTATGTAGAAATCACTAGGTTGTTAGTTCGATTCTGACAGAGCGGAATTTTTTTTTCTCACTTTCATCTATTTTTATTTTGTTTTCGCATTTTTTTAATTAATATTTTTTTTCTTGTTACATAATTTTATTAAATATGAAAGAGATAAAATCTCTTCAAAATAACGTTATAATTGAAAACTTGATAAACATTATGATAATTAGGGTGTTATTTCCTTTTAATGAAGCTTAAGTATGAAAATGTGGTTTTGAATAACATTTAAAGTTGTAATTCCTTATTTTATTTTTTTAATGCGCAAAATGAAAGAAAAAACTTAGAATAGAAATGGAAAATTAATGAACTAGCGGTCCGAGGGTGTTTTTCGAGTGCATTTATTGAACTCATCTTGCTTTTAGGGGGTAAGGGTACTGAAATGAGCCCGTATGGCCAATCTGCCACAGAACTTCTTTATCATTGGACCAATTGGTGAGGCTATGAATCACCTATGCAAAGAGAGAGAGAGAGGAAAAAGACAGAGAGAGCGTGAAAGAGAGAGCGTGAAAGTTTCATACACGCAATCGAGCAAATTCCGACCTTCATGCGAAATTTTCTTGGAAAATCCACTTTATGTAATGAAATTCATTTAGATAACAAGTTTTATATTTCATTTCATATTTTTTTATGATTTTAGTAAAAGTTATGTTTTCTACACGAGTGAATTAGATTACTTTTTTTTAATTGACGTCATTTACTCTTTATCGCATTATTCTTCATTTTTTTCTCTTTTACATTCAATGATAAGAAAAATTTGAATGAATGAATGAAAAACAAAAGGAATATAAAGCAAAAAAAAAATTAAAAACAAGCAAAAACCACAACAAACAATTGCTTAGTTTTGTTTGAAGTCTTACATTTATTACGCTTTATAATGATTCATTGAAGTAAGCATATTTTAAGTGAGGTTGCTCAATTTTGTTTTTTAATCACTTGCAAAATAAAGTGAACCCTTATTTCATTGTTCGCATTTTTTTATTGTTCAAGATAGGTCAGTTAAAATTTTTATTGATAATGCTTAAATGTTTTTTATTTTCCATGAAAATATCACACCATTAGGCATTTTGACAGGAAGCGTTTACAAGGATTATGGTCTATTAAAAAGTGGATTTCCGGCAGAATCAATTAGTAATTCTTCGGTAAAATGTCGAATTTTGCGTTGTTTTAATATTTTATGAATAAAAATTTATTTACATTTCATAGGTGCTCGTTGTAAAAACACATGAATGGGGTCCAAATGCATGGGGACAGTTTTCAAAGGCCATTTTGTTAGTGCGTGATCCTAAAAAGGCAATTTTAGCTGAATTTAATCGACAGAGTGGAGGCCATGTTGGCTTTGCAAGTCCCGATCGCTATAAAAGGACAAAAGGGAGATGTAAGTTTGTATTTTTTCTTTTAATTTAAATTTTGTAAATTGTAATTTTAATTTTAGATTGGAATCAATTTGTAGCCAATAAATTGTGGGCATGGGAACAAACGAATTTAGCATGGGCCAAAAATTTTACTGGAGATACATTAGTCGTTTATTATGATAAATTAGTGGATGATGTTGAAGGGACACTTCGGACCATACTTAATTTTATTGAATTTCCAATTGATGAGGTGAGTTTCCATTAAATACACACATATTTTGAGTAATTTAAATTCATTTATTTTTCACAGGATTTATTGAATTGTGCCCTGTTGCGCCAAGAAGGAATTTATCGTCGAAAAAAGCGTATTATGCCTTTTGATCCATTCACACCGGCAATGCATGTCGTCATAGATGAAAAACGAACTGAGGTCTATGCAGCACTTGGTCGGGAAATATGATGAGCGTATAGTCAGAAACTTATAAGTGTTATAACGTTTTTCCCAAAAAAGAATTATGCAAATTCGTGATAGCAAACTTTTATTTATGTTTGGCACGTGTAAATTTCTGATTATAAAAGGCATGTAAACAGCTTTATTTTTTAAGGTCATATGATTAGAAAGAAACAAAAAAAAAAATACTTCCTTAAATGACAGATAACAATTTTAAATGGAAAATTCCATTCAAATCTCCAATAAGTATTTAAAAAAAATTGTTCTGAATTGAAAATTTGTGGGAAAAAAAACGACGACAACTCTCAAAGAAACATAAAAAAACGATATAAGTCAAGATTTAATAGAAAAATTGAATGTATAAGTTAAATTTAGTTTTAATGAAAAAAATCAGTATTTCATAACATGAAACAGTACTGCTATTTATAAAGGTTATAGTGATAAGAATAAAGAATTTTTTGTAGCTAATTAAAGAAATGATTATAATTAATACAAGAATTTATATTCAACTTCAATTTTATGGAAGATTAGTCAAATAAATCGATTATTCATTGAAAAAAAAAACCAAAGTTCACTAAATTATTTATTTTCTTATTTTATTAAGAGCAAATTTAAATATGGATTGCATTCTTTGAAGTATTAGAAAAATCCTTGGTTT
>LN483771.1:102852-124300 GCA_900002565.1 Culicoides sonorensis
AAGAGCAATTGTATCGGCCAGTTACACACCCTTGACAATTTACACGGGATGCAGATATTCTGTTATATTTCATTCCATATTGTGGTGGTGGCATAACTAACATACGCTGATTATACCTTGGACGAGTTGCTTTCAAGTGAATTGTATCACGTGTACAAAAATCACCACATCTTCTGTATTCACGGTGTCCACATTGCCATTCATCATCTTCACTTCGCTCACAAACCCTTGGCGTGACAACTGTGCAGCATTTTTCTTGAGCTACTTCTTCTTCTTCATGCACTTCTTCTTCCTTTTGTATTTGTTTTTCACCTTCCTTCTTTTCATCACATCCACTTGTCTGATGGATATTAATATTGTGAATATTGACACTTGTAATATTTGTTGGAACATTAATATGATTAACGTTATGAATGGCCGTTGAACTACCTCCCGATCCACATCGTCTTCTACAACATTTTTTACTTTCAACAATTCGTTCACATGTACCAAGATCACCATCATAAACAGCAAGACATCCTGTACCAGTTCTACGAGTACCTGGAGGACATACAACCGTTACATTGTAATTTCGTGCATCATCGACACGATAGATACAGGCATCTCCTTCACGATATGTATTAGCTGGACATTTAAAGTTAGCTGTTATGCTAGGTATTGTCATAACACAAGAGTCTCCTACAAGTCTGAAATTACGTGGACACAAATATTGAACTTCGGGTAATGGATACTTAATCACTGCTTCAACAACACATTTACCATCACGTTCAATGGCATTTGGTGGACAACGACGTTGAACTGTGAAATTTGCAGCTGTAGCATAACATCTATTTAATAGATCAGGTGTCGAACCATCAGCACAACGCATACTATAATCAATTGGCAACAATTCACAAATATTATTTCCGATTAATCTTGAATTGGGTGGACATTCAACACGAATATTCGCCCGTGGAACTTGAACAGTGCAATAGCCATTTATTGGAAAAGTATCATCAGGACAACGAATTGATAGAGTTTTCAAATACTGGTAACATGTGTCTCCGATACGTTGATATCCTCTGAAATGAAATATGTGGTAAAATATTAAATTAAAAATCATAAAATTAGAATTTACAATGGACATTGAACTGAAACTGATGGCACTTGAGCAGTGTAAATGCATGTTTTGGAATTTACATCTTTAACACTGCCAACAGGGCATCTAAAATCAACATAAACAGTAGGTGGACCAGGTACTTTATAAACACAATAATTATTTTCCAAAAAAGTGCCTGCAGGACATTTAATTGTTGTCAGCTTTTGAACACAACGATTATCAACCAACTCGTATCCTATAAATAAATTATTTAAAGTGAAAATGGAATCAGTTGAGAAAAAATTTACCTGGACCACACTGTACTAAATCTGGAATTGCAGGAATTATACAATTGTCAACTTGTATTGTTCCCTCTTGTTCAAACATACAGTCAACATGATAGCATTTTTCACCTTCAAGTCTATAATTCGGTGGACACTCATAACGACTTCCTGCAAAATCAGTTACATATTTAGCAGCAATTTGCCTTTTTTCTACTAATTTTTCATCGAGTAAATTTTCGACTGTGATATCTTCTGAATTTAAATCAATTGCACTGATTGAAGTGAAAAACACAAAAACCAAAATCCAATGTAGACGCTGAAAATTAAAAATAATCGAAAAATTTCCAGTTAATACTTTAAATCAAAATTTTACCATGCTGGAATTACACAAAATTACGTCCTAAATGTAGAAATAATTGAAACTGAATAAATTTCTTTAAGTTTTGATACGATTTTGACATGAATTGAGTGCTGATTACTCGGAAGTTATGTAATGAATACCGGTGTTAAAAAAATATAAGTAAAATTTTTGAACAGATTAAAATTTTGAGAAACAAAAAAAGAATTAGCATTTGAAGGCGATTGGTTTAGAATTTGACCATTTCAATACCAGAAATCAAATGGATTCGACAAAAACAAAATCATTTCGTGAATTTTTAACCAATTCTTATGCTAACGTTAACATTTGACCTCTTTATAGCTATTTTTGGGTTGATAAAAATATAATCTTTCATTCGCATAAAATATTTCTTGAAATAGATCATTTAGCATCAAAAGTTTCTTTAATTCGGACGTATTTAAGTGAACTTTTGTCATGGTAATTTTTAAACTTTTTCTAATCATTTAAGTTCTTTTTTCTAACAAGATTTCTTTAAATATTGCAGAAGTTTATTTTGGTGCCTTTTATCTTTGCCTTCCTTGCATTATGTTATGCTCAAGATGAATCAAGTTGGTCAAGCACTGTCTATGAATCTGAACAGCCCTCAAGTAGTTGGTCTTCCACTTGGTCAGCTGGCGAAAGTGCACAATCAAGATTATCAAGTTTCAGTGGATCAGTTTCAGCTACTGCACCTGTAGGTGTTACCAGTTCAGTTGGAGTAAGTTCCGGTATTGCAAGTTACTCATGTCCTGCTGGATACACATTACAAGGCACTCAGTGCTTTAATTTATTGTGCAACACCGTAAATACAACTCCACGACCAAGACCACTACCACCGATGGTATCACAACAATGTATAATTAGTGCACTTCCAAAATATACCTTGCAATGTCCAGATGGTACAATTAACATGTGAGACTTTTTATTTAATATTTTTTTCAGCAAAATTTGTTATGTAACATAATATTTTTTTTTATCAGTAACGGTGAATGTATTTCTGTTGATGTTCGTATTCAATGTCCCGCCGGTACAATTCAACAAGGTTATTCTTGTATTTACCAAGTACCAGATAGTGGTTCAATTGGGGTCGAGGTTCGCTGTCCTCCAAATACTGTTAAAGATTCTATCAGAAATGTTTGCATTTAC
The DNA here is from genome assembly GCA_900002565.1 of Culicoides sonorensis. Lineage (NCBI taxonomy): Eukaryota > Metazoa > Arthropoda > Insecta > Diptera > Ceratopogonidae > Culicoides > Culicoides sonorensis. The sequence goes on from LN483771.1 coordinate 105,740, forward strand.
TCAGCACAACCCTTGAATTTGGTAGTTGAATGTCCACCAGGTACTGTACGTGAAGGAGATTTCTGTAGAATGAATCCTGTTGAAATTAAATTTAGATGTAGTGATGGAAGTTTACCAGTTAATGATTACTGTACTGTAAATGCGGTTGGTTCTGGATCTGTAGTATTGCGTTGTCCTCCAGGATCTCAACAATTGCCAAATAACGTATGTGAAGTAAGGCCACCACAGATTCGATATGTGTGTCCAGGTAATGCAAAAAAAATGTTTGAAATAATTTTTGGTGTTATTCTAAGGTTTATTTTCATTTCAGATGGTCGTCCTGCTATCAATAATGTTTGTAATGTGAATTCAGTTGATGTCCCAGTTCCTGAAGTTGTTTTTCAATGTCCAGAAGGTAATTTAAAATTGAAATAGCAATGACTTTCATTTTATATATTATAATTTTGTTTCATTAGGTACATTTAAGGATACTTTTGGTCGTTGTGTACTTACAATGAAATATGACGGCGTACCACCAAAAATTGACTTTGATTGTCCACCAAATTCAGTAAAACGTGGTGATGTTTGTTGGGTTGAATTCCGTGATGAAGCTAAACTCAAGTACGTTTGTCCACCTGGATCTCAACAATTTGACAGCAAAACATGCGTCTACCAAATTCCTCCAGTCGATTTTCAAGTTTATTGTCCTCCTGGTTTCACAAAGCTTGATAACAAGTGTGTTCATCGTATATCATCAAATCAATGTAGTGAAACCCATCAATCACTTGAGTCAGATTGTCCTGAAATCGATGTGAAACAAAGTGAGCCAGTTATTCATAATAACAATACCATTAATACTCCAACCAATATTACCTCTCATAACGTTCATAATGTAAATATTTCATTTAACGATTGTTCAAATGGAGCAAAAGAACGTGTAATTATCACAAATGGACAAACTCAAAGAATTCCATGTCCAGTTCGTGTACCACAACCTGTTCCAGTCAGAGTTCCCCAACCATATCCTGTAAGAGTTCCCCAACCATATCCTGTTAGAGTTCCTGTTCCAGTGCCGGTCATGCAACCTCAATCCAGTTGCTGCAATGTCCCTGTTCCACAATGTAGTGCCCCAAATATGTGCGAATATGTTCAACAAACACAATGTGGCAGCGCTTGTAACAGTTACTAATAATTTTTTTACATTTACCTGTTTTAAATTTTAACACGTGTCTTTTTCTGATACAGATAATCCAATATAACAATGTCATTTATCATGTAATAAACTGTAATTTTTTTTTATTAAATAATAAATTCTTTCAGTTCACGTCCTTGACCAATATTAACTGATAACAATATTAATCTATTAGCGTTACAATCAAATTTCGTGGAATAAATCATCATAATACGGTTTCTAATAATCTATACTTTGTAATAATCTCAATGATTTAATGTAAACATCATTCACTTCAATTCAATTCAAATTGACTTATAAAAAACGAAAGTAAATTTTCAGTAATAAAAATAGGTCATTTGCAACATAGATAATGATGCATCTATTTTTATTTTATTGCATTATTGTCGTGACTTCATCAACGTAAAATGATAAGATTGATTATTCATTTCTAGTAAAAAAGGTGAGTGTACATTTGAAATTTAATTGATCTATAAAACTATAAACTGCGATGAACCGTCGAAAAAGTCAAAGAATTTTCATAAATCTGCCTTTGTAATCACGGACCTGGTTTATAATTAAGATCCACTTTAATCTGTCTTAAAAAATTTTGTAGGGTCATACCTCTAACCGGATTCAAATTCCAAGTTGGTCTCATTGACGATTCAGTGACAAGTAAATTTCTTTTTACATCCTTAGAAACTCAATTCCTCCCATTTGACGGCCAAATTAACCCATTTCCGTCCGGACTATGAAGGAGCAGACCTAGGGATCTGATTTTTGGTGTAGTGTTTTCGATTACAACAAAAATGATTTTTTGAGTTATAAGGCTTAAAACTTTTGGAAATTTTGAGCACTTAGGTCAAAAAGGGTTATTTGCTGCTTAATTTTTTTGAAATAAATGGTTTAAAATTTTAAAGATTCATATTTCCAATAGATAAAAATCAAAAAATTAAGAAAATTTATGAATATTTATATAAAATTTTGCTCAATTTGTGTTCTGCTTACCAAAATACAAAAATGCTTACACCTGCTTACATCACGACTTGCCTTCTAAAACGCAAATTTAAGCCTATTTCCAAAAATATTTAAGAAAAATCCAAAAACAGGCCGATTAGATTTTTCTTCAAAGCTTATGTAGGAAAAACTAGTTTGAATAAATTTCTTATGGTTTTCGAGATATTTTGAGACAAAGGTAAAATTAAAAAAATCTTCAAAAAGTTTCTGCAAATAAGAACATTCTTAGCTAATATTATCTTTTAAGCGGAACTTAAATGTCTTGTATGATTTCTCATTGTTTGTATATTATTCAATCATATTCTATTTCAATATCACATTAAATTATGTGCGTGTCCCAAATATCTTATCTTTGAAATACCTAGATAAAAATGTATTATATCAATATAAGGAAAAGATAGCAAAATATTAGTGTTCATTTCATAAAATATTTAAACAAATCGATTAGTTATTAGCTATCAGTTTAGCACTTCACCAACGAAAAGGTTTGAAAAAAGTCAAGAGGTAAGAATTTTCTTTTTCATAGAATTCACTTTTGAAATTGTGAGAAAATAGTAAATTATTATAATTAATTTTCTTTTGCTAAATTTTTACTTAAAATAAACAGGGAAAGTTTAAATAGATTGAATCATAGGGTCAATTTTATTTTCATTATTATGTCATCTATTATCACAAACAAGACAAATATTTAAAGTTTTTATTTTGAGAACTAGAGAAATTTTTTTTTTTTTGAACTGTTGCTAATCACCGAAAAACTCTTATCTTGTTATCAATTTAATGATCAGCAAATTAATTTTTTATTTCATTGTTTCAGATGAAGAATCTTTTGGGAATACTAGTTATATTCTCTGCACTAGCATTTTTATTTGTTGTAGCTAAGGATGAATGTGAAGAACTTAAAGAAAAAGAACTTTCAATGAAATGTGATTTCACGGATTTCGAAGAATACCGAAAGTGTGTAAAAGAACGAAAAGAAATTCGCAGAAAACGTGCTATAATTTGTCCAATTACCGGTAAAGTAGTTGATATTGACAAGTTGTCCGGAAGAAGTGACACATCAGCTGCACCTATAGTTAGTGATGGTGAACAACCGATTTTGGTTCCTATTGTTGCGGCAGCTCAACAATCCGATCAACCAATTCAAGCAAATCCTGCCCCAATTTCCGTTGAATCAAATCCATCAGATATCAATCATAATTGGATTGTCGAAGGAGAAGATTCAAATTACGTTCATACTCAACGATATCATCCAGCTCGAAATGTAACAACAGTGATAAAATTAACAAATCTTATCAATAATACAAATGTCATCAATGTACCAACTCATATAAACTCAACAAATATCAATAATATTACAATTGTTCCAAGTGAATTAACGCAAGATTACGGTTTTGGTCATACAAAAGATGGACCTTGTTGTATGGTTGTCCAACCAAAAACCTGTCATTCAAGTCCAAATGGGCCACGTTGTCATCATAAACGTCATAAGATGTGTAGCAGTAAATGTACTTCGCGAATTTTGCATGTCAGATCACACAGATCACATGGTGTCAGTTACATTCCACAACCTTCACCAAAGTGTATCTATTCACAAAGTTGGCCGTATGTGAATTGTGGCTATCGCAGACGTGATTCATGTGATGGATGTTATGAGCATTATGATAATTATTATTATGCCCCACCACCATCTTGTAACGGTTGTTATGATGATGGAATGGAATATGGTCCAATGTATCGACGAGGTCCAGTATTAAGACCAAATTATTATCATCAACCACCACCGTACTTTGAAACTGGATATGCATCTTACCCGGAATTTGAAGGATATAACTATGGCACTCCAAATTATTATGTTAATCCACCATCTCAATATGAACCGAATGCACAAGTGTTTGAAGATGACTATTCTCTTGAAAATGGTACGTTATCAAATGAAAGCAAGGATGAAGCAGATTGGGGCATATCAGTTGGAAAATGTAAAGTAATTTCTAATGATGGATCTGTTACAATTGCAAATTGCACTATTGAAAAAGATCATCCATATGCAGCTGCTCCAGCTGATTACGAGTATTCAAAATATCCACCACCAAGAGAATTTTATCCTCCACCCCCACCATTTTATACACCGTATCTTCCTGGTTACTATCCCCCACCATATTATTACAATCGTCCTCCACCTCCTCGTGGATATGCAAGAAATTCACCAAAACCGTCTAATCACAAGATTGCACCTTTAACAAGTAGAAAATCCAGTTCTGAAACAGTAGCAAGACCATTAGAAGATGAAGAAATTTCAAAAACCTTTCCTGAAGATGACAACGATGAAGAAGAACCCATTTATGATGAAAAATAATCAAAGCGATCAAATGTAATCCAAAATTTACGTTTCATTCAAATCCTTTAATTATTATGAACTTTAACTGCCTTTATAAATAAAGTAAAATTCATTTATTTTAAGATTCGAATCCAACGAATTTTGTTTTTATTTTAAGTGAAATTGAAATTGCTCTGTTTCCATCATTTTATGTAACCATTCCATGTAACCACAAGAAGACACAACGAGAACCTAAGAGATGACCTTAAATTTTTTTAAAGTTTCGCGACCTTCAATATTCGATCATTTGAAATGAAGTGAGAAATCTTTAAATGTAACACTTAAATTTGATTGGATTATAATTCAACGTTACACTTCATTTCAAGTAATAAATATTATCAATTATTGTCTTTTTTTTGAAGAAGTAGTACAGACAGTTTGTATGCCGTCACTAAAATTGAAACATGATAATGCGCTCGTGTATATCGTTCACGATCACATTTGATTTATTTTTCTAATCTCATCGTTCGTAAAATCGAGCATCATGCGTAAGACGAGAGAGCTTCATATAATTAGAATCCTAATGAGAATCATTGAGATTTATGTATAAAAGATATGAATTTCGTTTGATTTGATTTTTAGCCTAGTCTCAAATTAACTTTTAATTAGATCGGATCATAACTGGAAAAATTATCTATGGTGAAATGTCGTTAAAGGTATTTTTTTTAAGAAAATTCAATTAAAATTAAAATAAATGAAAATGAAAGTGAAAAATCATCGTTATTTGTCTAATATTCCAATCATAATTTTAATAAAAAAAAAACAGGGAAGAAAAAAAAACTGATTAAATTTTGTAAAATAATGTAAAGAGGTCAATCAACACTATATGAAAAAATATGTTCGGTTATCTCATCATAATTTTGTGTGTTACTACATTAATAATTATTTTGTTAAACGAAATTAAAATTTGAATATTTTTTATAATTTAATTTCTTTTCCTCATTTGCAAAGCATAACTTCCGGTTGACAATTGTCGGAATTTGTTTGGTTTTAATCAATGCACAGGAATACAGACCGCAAATCAACTGCTCACAAACATCAACCACGACAGAAACCCGGTGTGAACGTGTAACAACAGATACCATTTGTCCAAATGGCTATACTTTGAATGAAAATGAATCTAGATGTGTTTTAAATCCAGATGAAATTCGGTGTCCTGATACATTTGAATTTAATGGAACATCGTGTATTTATAAGGAAATAATTTGTGCAAATGGTTATTATTTCGATAGTTATGAAAACGAGTGTGTGGTATCTAATAAAGAATGTCCTGAGGGTTATGTGAAAGATGGTGACGAATGCACGATACGAAAACAGTGTGAAGCTACACATGAATTTGATGAGGCAACACAACAATGTATGATACGAGATAGAATTTGTGATGCACCATTTAAATGGGATGAAAATCTAGGAAAATGTGTAAAATACGAATATGAATGTCCAATTGGATTTACAGCAAATTATTATGGAGATTGTGAACAAGTAATTACTTTTCTACTTTATGATTCAAATCCATGTTTCATCGTAATTACATTGATTATAGGTTGATATTGTTTGTGCCATTGGTTTCCGTCTTGAGGGATCTAATTGTTATGAACCAGATGCTGTTTGTCCAACTAATTATACCTTAAATGGAACAATTTGTATCCCAATATTTGAATGTCCTCTTGAATACAAAGAAGAAGGTAATTATAAAAATAAATCAAAATAATCACGTACTTTTCCATTCATAAAATCATGTAATTCAAGATAACACTTGTGTTCGTGATATTATTGAATGTCCGAACAAATTCGAATGGAATGGACAAGGATGTGTATTGAGAGCTGTTTGTTCGACTGGATATGAACTTGATACAGAAACTAGCAAATGTGTTAAAATTGAACAAAAGTGTGAAAATGTAACAACTACAAATGGAAATTGCACGGGCATGGGCATAACAACGTGTTGCGATAACGGTTTTAGACTTGTCGATGGAAAATGCATTTGCAAAATTGGTATGATCCTTCCAAATGGAACATGTATTTGGGAGGCCACCGATGAGATCAGATGTCCACCAGGATATGCCCCGAAAGATGGCAGATGTCAATTAGATGTTGAATGTCCTCATGGTGAGAAAACAATTAAAGCAAATTCATTTTTCTTTGAACTAAAATGAAAAATTGTTCTAGGTTACTATAAATCAGGAAAAAGATGTATTTTGATTCCAATTCAATGTCAACCAGGTAAATTTGATCGTAATATAGATTGAATTTTAATAAAATTAGTGTTTTAGGCTATGAGCTCATTGATGGTCGATGTCAGAAAAGGATAAATTGCTTTGATGGCAGTTTTTACATTGAAGGAGTCGGATGTGTTGATTGTCCTCCAGGCACTGTCCTATTTAATGGAACTTATTGCATGTCAAACAAAACTTGTGGTACTGGTGGTGAAGGAGGATGTAGATCCGATAATCAAACACATGTATGTGGAGATGGATTTAATTGGAATGGGTCACAATGTGTACCGTTATGTAGTCCAGGATTGGTTTACAAGTAAATATTCAATTGCAAATCAATAATTTTATATGAAATTTAATATAAATAACTTTTAGAAATGGGGTGTGTGTTCGTTTTTGTCATCAAGGCATTTTATTACCTAATGGGACATGTGTGGAATGTCCAGACGAAACATTCTTCAATGGACAAGAGTGTGTGAGACGTGGATGTCAACACGGGTTCGTAACAGCATCAGATGGTTCATGTGTTTGTCCACCCGGGTTTGGTGTAACTTATGAGGGAAGATGTGTTCCAACACCGAACACATGTGGTACTGGTGAAGTGCTTCAAAATGGGGTTTGTGTTAAGATTCAATGTCCTGACGGTTGGAGCCCTCAAAATAATCGATGTGTACGAATTTGTACTGAGCCCAACTCAAAATGGGAAAACGGTAGATGTGTTCCAGTTGAAACAAATCGATGTGGACCTGGATATGTTCAAGTTGGAAATAGCTGTATCAAAATTATTTGTCCACCTAATTTTGACTTGGAGGGATATCAGTGTATTTGGAAGGCGTGTCCTTATGGATATGTGAGAAAAAATAATGAATGTGTTCCAGTTGAATGTGGACCACAATTTGAATATTTGGATGGTAAATGCAGGGAAAAAACATGTCGAGATGGATACGAAAAAGATTCCAATGGAAATTGTAAATGGATAGGACCAACTGTGAATCGATGCCCTCCTGGTTATACATACCAAAATGGACAATGTGTTCAAGATAATGTGACACCTCCACCAGTAGTTTGTCCTCCAGGATTCATTTTCAAGGATGGACGATGCCAAATTCTAGCCACAAGTTGTCCTTCGGGTTACATTTTTAAAGATGGACGATGTCAAATCCCTGTCACAAGTTGTCCACCCGGATACATTTTCAAAGACGGTTATTGCCAAGTTTTAGTTGAAAGCTGTCCTTCAGGGTACATTTTCAAGGACGGACGATGCCAACTTCCAGCCACAAGTTGCCCTCCAGGATTCATTTTCAAAGATGGACGATGCCAACCTGCTGTCACAAGTTGTCCACCCAACACATTCCTAGTAAATGGATCATGCATGCATTTCGGCTGTCCTCCTGGATACTATTACGCAAATAATGAATGTTATCCATCACCAACTCACATTATTTCCTCGACACAACGACCATCGATCACAACCAATTGTTCCACCACATCGACGGGCAGAAATTGTGTCAGCACAACAGAAGGTGGCTCAACAATTCACAACCATAATGTGATTGAAACTCCAAATAACATAACCGTTATTAATATTAATAATGTTGGTGTTTATTTGGGTGCTTGCAAAAATGGCCAAATTAAAACTGTTGTGATCAATGGAAATAGGACGGAGAAGGTCGATTGTGAGGAGGATCGAAATGAAAATGAAGTTGTACCCGAAAATGCAATTGATTATGATGAGAATACGGTAAATCACCCAAATGACGATCAAAATGAAGGTGATGGTGATCAAAGTGATACAAAGTGCTGTAATGTAATAAGTCCAAGAATATGTGAAAAAAGAAACGATCACTGGGTTTGTTTTAATCGGAAACGATTCAGATGTGGTTCATTTTGTACGACAAAAACAGTTTATTTGACACCAAGTCGACGAGGTAAACTTTTTTTTTATTATGCTTTGTATTGAAATTAATTTTGAATTTTCCCTTTCAGATTGTAATGCCTGCATTGGTGGCGGCGGTTATCGATGCGTGCATGAATGCTACCGACAACTGAACGTTTGTGAGACTCGTGATTGTGCTCAAATTGATTATGATTCATTTTGTGCAAATTACGGAACAGGAATTTGTTAATAGTTATAGAAAAACAATAAATTTTAAACTTAATTCTGTTATTATTTCAAATTAAATAAATGTAAATTAACGAATAAAGGCTTATCATGACAATAATTATCAATGTTTCAATTAAAATAAATAGAATTGTTGGTAAATCACTTTTAACATGCGTCTGGGATGATTAAATTAGATTCTCAGAAATATTTCGCTACAAATACGATTGTTGACGTGAAATCTCTGGACCAATGTCGTCATTGAACATTAAAATTGATTACAGTTGAATATTGAGAGTGAGAATCTTCAGTCTCAATGTTGATACTGAAAGAAGAACATTCAAAATGAAAACATTGATAATAATATTTTTCTTGAATTTCACGTTTGTTTTAATTGGAGCCCCCGATGTTGAGCCTCCAAACACTGAAGTGACATCTACAACCGAAGACACAACAAGCATTGAAGAACTTCCAATCGTAACGGAAATTCCATTGCCTACAAGTACCGATTCCGCTTTTAAATGTCCCGACAATTGTAAGTGTACTAAAATGAATCCAAGAAAACATTGTTGTCCACTTGGATTTTATTTCAATGAATATTGGAATATGTGTCTTGTGGGACGTGGATTTCCACCAAGATTTGTTCGTGACACCAAACAGTCTTTTAATGGTGTGTATCGGACTTGCGACAAAGATTTCAAATTTTATAACGGAAAATGTGTGAAAATTAAAAAAGATTTGATCATTTCATGTAAATTTCCGCAAAAAGAATTGCCTTGTTGTCATATTGAATTTCCAAAAAAGTGTCAAGAAAATAAGTGGGGTGATGACTGCTATACGACTTCCTACTATTATTGCGGTGAAATTTGCACAAAAAGAGATAACATATCAGAAGCTGATTTACGTAATTTGATAGAGCAACAACTTGAGGAGCAAAATCGTTCATACATGGGTGAAAATTGAAATTTTCCATTAAAAAAAATGAAATACTGATTTTTAACTAATTTCAGGATATCAATCGCGCTACGAAGACTTCTATGATCCATACAGCACATGTTGTGGTCGTTATTAATGAAGTTACAGACTCCTAATCATTGAATTCAATAAAACACAACAAAAATTTATTCTAAATAGATTTTTTTTTTCAATTATATTTATAATTTTTAACATTTCAATAATTATTTTAACATTTTTTTTTTTGCTTTTAACACGATTGCACAGAGACAGTATTTTAAACTGACGTTCATTTCATTTTACTATAATTTTTCTAGGGTACACTTCTACGTTAAAGGTCTCACTAGTAATTTTTTTGTATCATTTTATGTGATGAAAATTTTTGTCAACTTCATTTTATTGAATTTAATTGTCGCTTCAATTACATAGAGTACAAAAATTAAATTGAAAGACAATTTTAATGAAATAAAGTTTCGGGAGCTGAAATTTGACCTTTTTTCTTCTCTTAAAATTCCTGAGTTACTTTAATTGTGGTTTAGGATTCAAGGTCAAACATGTAAAAGTAGGTTAAACTTCGAGAATTTTCATTGAATTTCATTTAAATTTGTAATAAAATATACGTTTGAATACGAAAAACTACTGAAAATTTCTATAAAATCTTATGCTTATTATTTAGTATCAAACAATGATAACAACCAAAAATAAAGGGGAATATGAGGTAATAATGGCACTAATTATAAAGCAAAAATAAAAGATATTTTCTGAGTAAAACTTAAACTGTTAATATTAAAATTACAACTTAAATTTAATCACGTTGATCGAGTGACAGTTCCTTAAGTTCATTTTCCTCATCAACTTCATCTTCTTCATCATCTGATCCATGTACAGATCCGTGTGGTGTTGTGTGACCTGAATTAAAATTGGTTAAAAGTAAATTTGTTCATTTACTTTCAAGAAATTTTTTTAACTTACGTGATGATGTTGGACTTGGTGGTGCACTTGGAGGAGCACTCAAAGGACGTGGATAATTGAAATTGCCTTGCAAAACGTATCTCGCTCCCTCATCAACATAATCCGGATAAACAGTTTGCAGAGCTTGAACACGTGCTTGTCTATAATAAATACCCAAATTTCTCCAATCAAGTAAATCGCTCAAACGTTCAGTACGATTACGTTGAATAATACGTTGACGTCGATTTAATTTGGAAAAATCATACATGTATTGTGCGAGTTGTTGAATTGTTTGTTCAAGACCAATGTGACGACGATCGACAATGTAAATGCCATAGGATTTTGGATCGGCAATGTGATCTTGCATGAAACAACCAAAACCGGACAAATTTGTTGTAATTGATGGGATGCCCATCACTGTACATTCGGCTGGAGTGTAGCCCCATGGCTCATAATATGATGGGAATACACCTAAATGACAACCACGCACAAACTCTTCGTAGTCCAGGCCAAAGAGAGGATTTGTCGATGAAAGAAATTCTGGATGGAAAATTATCTGAAAATTAAATTTATATTAAATTTCATTAAAATAAAGATATAGATGAAATTTTTACCTTAACACGATCGTTGACTGTATTAAACAACTGACATCTTCGAATGTTATTTAAAACTGGATCTTCGGCATCATTGTTAACGTTATGTGTAGTAATTGGTGGCAATCCATCACGTTGTAACGCGTATAAGCACCGTTTAATTTTTACCATATCCTCTTTTGTTAGCAAATCATTGCCTTCAGGTAAGTGACCACTATTCAAATTTAATCACAATTAAAACTAACTCATTCAATTTTACATTAAATTCAAAGAAAATAAAACTTACGTTAAGCATTTATCATACATTCGTTTTCCAATCTGTAATTGAATATTATGAATTGTGTCTCTAAGCTGTTTTGTAACGGCATGTCCTCGCAATGACTCGACATTGAAATTGTTTGTGGCAGCGGGGAAAATTAAAAACGCAACAACAGTGACATCAGGCAAACTTTCTTTTAACATGTGATTGAGTCGAGCTAAGGCTTCAATGAAAATATCTGCTCCCTTATTACTGAATTCATAGCGGCCTGCGATAAACAAATACAGTGTTTTATCAAGATTGAAGTTAAAATGTCCATAAAAGTGACCACGAGTAAATTCGTGAATTTTATCCTTTGCCATTGCATGTAAATTTTGAAATTCATGAATTGCTGAGAATTTCTTGACATTTAAACCATTTGGTGTGATAATATCGGGTTTTCGTTTCAACAAATGTTCTGCTTCTAATCCTGTGATTTCTGAAACGGTTGTAAACACGTGAGCTAAATGTGTAGCTGCTCGCTCGAGACAATATCTGTGATAAATTTGACGTTTTCCTGCTTCCTCATCTACATGAAATTTATCCAAGTTGTTATAAAAATCCATTTTACCAGCACACAAATAACGGCCAAGAAGTGTGGCATGTGTCGTGAAAACTGTTGCAACCTCTACATGGCGCGTACGTAACGCGATTAACCCAACACCAGCTTGCCATTCATGAAAATGTGCCACAATACGAGGTTCATTAATTTCATTATCACGAGCATGTTCAATTGCACATTTACGAAATGCATCTATGAATGTAGCAACCATATATCCAAGAATTATTGCATCATTTGTTTCAATATCGCCATGTGGCACCCCAATATGTGATGTTTCCCATAATTCACGCTTATATTGGTCCAAATGCCAAGCTCCCGATCCAATATCGAATAAAATTATTTGTGGATTTCCATCGACAAGCCATCGACCAATATGAACTTTATATCCTTGACCACGCATCACATTAACAGCACCTTGTAACGGATTATCGCCTGGTAATTCAATTTCTTCAACTTCAACGCGGGCACAGTGTTCCTTGTATGGACCTTTGAATTAATTGATTAAAATAAAATACTACATTAGAATAAAATAAAATATTTTCATACCTAATAAACAGTAATGCTCTCCCATTTCCTCTGCTGACACAAAAGCCTTCGATCTGATGACCGTATAAATGCCTCCAACTTTATTTGCAACTTCCCACGCTATCTCAAACGTATACCGATTTTCACATTTTGCCAAATGTCCACGATCCAAAAATTCCGACAGATCAAGACCCGACTCAACACGTGAGATGCGGCGACTCATTTTTTATGATGATGTTTTTTTTTTTCAAATGAAATCTATGTTGAAAAATAACAAAAAAATTTAAACGATTAAAAGCCTGAGTAATAAAAAAAAATTTCATCACATGAACGATTATGTAAAGTGATCTATTTTTGACATTGAATTACTTTTGCGTGTTGATTCTTGCCCGTGTTTTATTTAAAATGTGAATATTGGCGCTACTTTGACGCGTTTTTAGGTGATAAGACATGAATTATTTGAAATTTATACAAAGGGTTATTCGATTTTATGATTTGATGAGAAAAATTCGCCAAACATTTTGTGTATTATTGCAGCATGGTGTTATAATTACTTAATTTTATTGCATCTGTTGACGGAGATTAACACAATTTTGCCTTATCAGATTAGATTAAGACAATTAAATAATTTGTTTATCAATTTTATTAATGTATTTATTTATAGTATTGCAATGAGTATTGAGCTCAAATTATTTTGATCTGTGTCTCGTGAATGATGAAATTACGTTACAAGATTAACGACTACTTGGCTCCACTGTTTACAAACAAATATTGAATGTGTTTTTTAATTTCCTGTTATTGTGACTGAAATTTTGTTTGTTCTTTTGGTCTTGTACAATTAATAGGACAAAAACACCCCCAATCTAGAAGGTGGCGGATTGATTTGAAGGCGAAAAAAGGTGAATGACAGAATGACAGGCGAAAAACTGCATCTTGATCCTGATGTTTCCAACGACCTATTCAACATTTTGAAAAGTTTTCCTATTTTGACTTCTCTCAGAATGTTTTTTTCTCATATTTCAATGTTTATTGATCGGTTTTTAATTTTAGATCCAACTTTTCAAACAACATCATTAAAAATTTATTTCATATCAAAAATCTCATCAAAAATTCAATTAAAATAAATTAACTGCTTACACACAACTGTCATGACACGTGAAATGCGTATTTTTTTTGTACTACTTTATGACGCGTCACACAAATACAACTGTAATCATCGTATTATGTAACTATTTCATTCATGCATTCACCTCAGTTTCTGTGTACGCGTCCTATTTTAAAGGTCAAGGTTGTTTGATATGTCATTATAAATTTTTGCTTTTCATTCAAAGAAAGTTTAATTGTTTGTGCCTGAACCGGTGGTGAAAGTTTTTCAATACAAATTTCAATGAAGTGAATTCATTATCGACAATTAACCTTCATATTCAAATTCACAGACAATAAACAAAAATAACATATCAGTACTTGATCTTGGTCTCTAATTTTCATTCTTAAAATATGTGTCAATGCAGTAAATTAAAGGACACCAGCATCTTATGTCACTACAAACAAATTTCATTTCATTTCAAATGTGTTTCAGTGTTTCATATTAAAATGAAATCCCAAAAATACATCATCGGATGATAAAAACTTTTTTATTAATGTGCCACATTTTATTTTTTTTTTATTTGAGATCTATAAATAATTTAATTCACTGGTTATGAGGAAACTGATTCAAATCCACGTAATTTTTTAAAAGAGATGAAACACAAAATAAAATTAATTAAAATGAATGTGCCGGTTTTTTTCCTTAATTTTAATCATAATTAATTTTATTTTAATTGCACTTTAATATCATTGCATTAAAATGACTTCTGTTTTTTTGAGATTGACCAAAATTGATTTGAAAAAAATTGTAATTCAATGTCAAATAGAAGTCAATTCAGACATTTTTACCTTTTTTAATGAGAAATTTTGATTTGATTTTACTGTAAAATCCAATTTATTTACAGAATTTTGTATTTTTTATCACTTTAATTGCTGGACAATTAATTTAAATTTATTTTTTTTTAATAATATTTACACACACATACAATAAATAAAAGATGAAGAAAAGAATTCAAGTTCTTCTTGATATTAAAATTAAAAAAATTTACTTTTTTCCGAGCTGCTCTTATAAAGAGAGTGAAACAGCTGAGACTGTCGACCGATACAGACTGACAATTGTATAGAAATTTTTGTTTTGGATTGCCACTCAATTTCGTTTAAGTTTGTTTGAACATGAAGCATGCGCATGATGAAGATGAATTTTATGTGTATATTAACCGGCTAATCACTAAACTGGTCTAGGTTGTTCAAATTTAATTATTCCGGTTTTTTTTTGACTATTTGTTTTAATTTTTAAAATTTTATGTTTCTAAATTGGTTCAACAAACGTTCATTAGTGAAAAAAATTAGCATGAAATTAATGATTTTTGATTAGAATCACGAGCTTAGAGATAAATTTATCGATTGAAATCAAATTGAATCGAATATTTCCGATTGAATTCAGTTTACAATGCATTTAATCTCCTGTCAATCATTATAATGACAAATATTTTTGTGACGTTTTTCAAATATTGGAGGTGTAATTTGACACACCTTCATAATTTATTATTACAGTACTTTTGAAAAAGACAGGTTATTGAGAAGAAGAAAGATGGGACATAAATTTTTAAATAATCAATTAAGTTTATTTTTATAAAGTTTGGTTTCAAAAACGGTAGGGTAAAGTTACTGTCTATCGTCATTTTAAGATGAATATTGTAACGCAAAGTATCTTTTATTATGACAGAAAACAACTGAACAATTCGACAAAAAAGTTACCCATACCATTTGCTCACTTTTGGGCGGGACAGTCCCGATTTTGTTTAATTGTCCCGATTCCCGATTTTTAACATTGAAAAATATTTTTCTGAGGAAAGTCCAAAAACTGACCTTAGTGTTACAAAACGTTCGTTGATGAGTATGCAGATCGATAGAGAATCAAAAATTACAGCATCTTTGATCTCCTTGGATCAGCACTGAGAGTTGATTTTGTGATTTACACAAAGAAAAAAGTTAAAAACAGCAAAAGGAAATAGAAAGTCAGGAAAAAAAGATGACGCTGCGAGGGTGTCAGGGAGGGTCCTAGAGGTCTGAAAAACCCCTCCTCGAAACTGACAAGGTGGTTGATGAGGTCGTTGATAACTTCAGTCTAGTAAAAAATAAATAATGTTTATCGGTCCGGCTTTTTGCTTTCAAATCCCGATTATTTCTTTCTTTTTTTCATCAAAAGTACCTGGTATGTCTACAAAAAGTGTCTTTTTCGATAATTTGGTCTATATTGGAACTGACAAAAGTATCACGTCCTGATAGGCCAAAAGAGATAAAATCAAATATTTGGTTGACTCAAAAGTGAAAAAATATTAATCAATTGTGGTATTAAAAGTAATCCGAATCATCAAGTTTTTCTCCACAGTGACTTTATTAGACCTACATTTATACGCCTGGGCCAGGGTTGGATAGAAAATGATCAACGGTTCTGGCATTTTGTATGATTTTCTTTAAAATTTGCGCTAAACTTGACTTTTACAAGGCTGCGGTCTCTCTGACATTTGCCTGATTGCCCGAATGGCACATCCGTCACTGCACTTGGCACACTTCAAGATCTAAACGAGCGCTTAACTTCAATTTGACAAAACCCGGACAGAAAGGAAACCTGAAAATGTTCTTCTTTCATTGAAAAATGCATCAAAAATTGAATTTTAGTATAAGTTGCAAATACATTCATGGTATGGCGATAAAAACGAAAGACAACCTCATAGTCCTATATCAGTTTATAAAAGTAACGACTTTTCAATGATTATTTCAAATCTTATTTTATAAAATATGACAAGTTACTCACTTTGTCCATTCATGAATATTTAAAATGTTGATCAAACATCTCAGGAATATAACTTTTTACGTAAAATCATGACAGAACACGTTCAATTTTACAAGAAATGTCAGATTAAAAACATTAAACGAACTTAATTCAACATGCTTTTGTCTTATAAGAAAATGAAATTCATTCTTATTTGATAAAATAAATAAAATTTCATTGATTATATGAATAAATGCAGAGACTGATAATAAGCATAGTCGTTTAATATACATTTTTACTTCGACCTCTCATACATGGAAGAAAATTCGTATCTGAACACAAGATGGCGCACATTCAAAGCAATATTTAAAAATCAGGTAAAAACTGAATTCGTTGTATGAATCACTGAAATTCTTGAGTGCTTCACAATTTAATGTGAGTATGTGGAATCAAGCACCAAATCTAGTTTTTACATGAATCGATCATGGCAAATTCATAGGAATGGCTGTGTTGTTAAATGACTTAATTGAAACTTTTTCTCATATATGAATTTCATATTTTCAAATTTTGCATTAAAAATTTTTTTTTTTTCAACAAATTTTCATTTAAAATCCATTTGATGTCATTTCCACAAACATAATTCATTAATACGAAAAAAAGTAAAATCAAACGATAAAAATTTCATCAAAAATTAAAAAGCAATTCATTCAAGTAGAAGTGCATTTATTTTTTATCGAATGACATACGAATTTGAATTTCTCTCTCTACCTGATTATTATTACTATTATTAAATGTTCGTTTCTCTGATGAAATTCTGATTCTATTACTTTTACATTTAATGCTCTTAATAAAAAAAGACACACACATACCTGTGACAGAAATTTTTGCATTTGACAACATTTTTTTTTTATTTTATTTTAGTGTGTGTGTGTGTGTGTGTGTAAATTACTTACTCTTGATTGAACACACTATTTGTGTTCATTTTATGGAGACATTAAAATGCAATTTAAATTTTTACTTTTTTTTTCCTGATATTTTTTTGTAACATTTTCATTCCATTTAATTTTGGGAAAATACCAAAGGGAGGAATGCTATTGATGACAAAAGCAGAATTACATTTTATTTTTTTTTATTTGCAAAAAAATGTTAAATGCAAGGAGTGAGAGACAAATAAAAACTGGATTTTAACAAACAGTGATCATATAAGTGTCGTTTCTTATCTAAATGAAATTAACACACATAAAACATGAAGCGTTACGATGGAGAACAAGAATTACATTTAAAATGTATTATTTTTTTTTTGGTAGACGACATGCTGCAAGTACTTAAAAAATATAAAAATGCGCTATTTTTGTGTATGTAATTCATTGTGTTAATCTTAATGATTTTGAAGAGTAACAATGATGTACGTGACATTAAAAATCAAATAAGATTGTGTCTATTAATTCTCTTGTAAGCTTTTATTTTTCATTTGAAATGAGTCTCTTTTTTTTAAGAATTTAACATCAAATGTAAAAGACATCTTTAAGGAGTTTATATGACGATAATGGTGATGGTTTAAATCAAATAAAATTAAATTATTCACTCGATTGAGCAGATTTTATGTTTGCAATTATGTCTATCCGTCTCTTCGTAATCATTTCGAAAACTATTGTAGTTTTATTAAAAAAAATTGTATTGCGAGCAAAAAAATGTGTTTCATTGAAATATGAATACAAATTTTATATTCAAAATTAAATTGAAATCAATTGATGTTCAACTAATGCAAAAATAATTGTTGTAATTTATGGCTTTGAAGTTGTGGGCAACAGAATTTAATTAGAGTTATATTGAAAAATGTGTTCATCAGGTTAGAAAATTTTACGTGAGAGTAGATCCTATCCTATCTTATCCTATCCTATCCTATCCTATCCTATCCTATCCTATCCTATCCTATCCTATCCTATCCTATCCCTAAT
>LN483770.1:7351-29202 GCA_900002565.1 Culicoides sonorensis
CTGTTGTTGTGAATGTGGTAACCCAGTCGACATTGAAGAATCATTGCTTATTGAAACTCCTACCATTCTTGGAGTATTTTGATTTTGAGGTATAGCAACATTAGGAGGTCTTTGAATT
Source organism: Culicoides sonorensis (assembly GCA_900002565.1). Taxonomy (NCBI): domain Eukaryota; kingdom Metazoa; phylum Arthropoda; class Insecta; order Diptera; family Ceratopogonidae; genus Culicoides; species Culicoides sonorensis. Next base: position 7,470 of record LN483770.1, read on the forward strand.
TGCCCAGTTGGCATTATCATTTGCGTATTGATAGAGTTATTTGTCTGACTTAAAGGTTGTGCTCCCGAATAACCATAATTAGTTTGACTTGCTATATTATTAATGGTATTTATTTGCATACTGGCATTTTGTAAACGTTGTGTTAACATATGAGGTCCTTGTACTCTGTTTTGCATTTGAGGTTGCATCATACGACTATGCAACATCATTGGTCCATTTGGCATAGCATTTGAATGAAGTTGATGCATTTGTTGAGTGTTTGGTTGTTGTCCTGTTTGCAGCATAGGAGCACTTATTGGCTGTTGCTTGTTTAGTACTAAGGCTCCACCACTCATATTTCCTGTTATATTTGAATTTGACATGATCATTCCAGAAGATGAAGTATTAATGCCTATAAATTAAAAAGAATTATATAAAATCAAACAAAATAACAAAAAAATAAAAAAGTAAATTGGGGTTTCATATTGGAACATAATTATATTAATTCATTTTTTTTAATTTATTTGATGATTTTTTTCTTCTTATCAAGAAATAATTGTTTTCTTCTCAGAAAAACTAAATTGTTACACCTTGGAAAAGTAATGATTGCCAAATATTTAATATTACCGGTAAGTGGGTATGCCATTATCGGTAAATCAAGAAATTATCAGGAAGTTACTGACAGTAACTGCCTTATTTTCAAAACATTTATTTTATTTATAAATATTTCATATTTTTAATGATTTTTCATCGTAAAATTTATATTAACCCAGATAAGGCGGCATACTTCTCGACTTTTTATGAAAAACTTCAATTTTGAAATATAAAATAATTTTTTTCTTGTAAATGTTTCTGTTAATTTCATAAAAATATTCTTAAGAACCATTTTGGACAGTTTTCGATACTTTTCATTCGTCCAAAGTATGATTTTAAACGAATTTAAGTAAAACTTGCTTGGCCTTCTGGAAGGACTGTAGCCTAATCTGGTTTAATTTCAGATCAATATTTTTCATATCATAAACGATTATTTAATTGTTTTATTATATGAAAAAGGTATAAGGCTTTAAAATTCAATTTTTCTAAAACTTTTAGTAAGTGACTTCGATTTTACTTGGATGGTTTATTATGTATGTGTATACGTACTAAACCATGCTTTACATCATTGTTTTCTCACCTTTTTTTATATATTTTTTTTTTCCGTTTAACCCTCATGTTAGTGAAAAAAAAACACCAATTATAAGGCCGAGAAAAGAATGATATAGGCATATAATTCCACTCCCCGTCATTTTCACTCAAATTCGTGATGAAAATATTTTAATTTTTTAATACTTCTAAAATCAAGTGACTAACGAATATTCATTTACCTCTCTTCTCGATTTCTTTAAGGGGCGATTTGTTTTTAAGTAAATGATTCGAATTTGAAATATTGCTATAATAATTGTAAAGCCGTAGCACAAGTTCAAGATTACAAGTTTTATCTACCAACATACATTCATCGCAAATGTAAATTTGATTCATCTTGAAGTACAGTTATGGCAATAGAGAGAAATTTGAGACGAATAAGATTTTTTTTTTTTATAAAAAAATTAACATCTTTTGAAAAATTAAATATTACACAAATGCATCGAGAACCAATTTTATTTTTTTATTGGAAGTTCTGAAGAAGAAGATCCATTACCTCAAAAATTGTTCAACATAATCTGCTGAAAATTATTCGACTGAGTTTTAATATAAGACTAAAAAAGCAGTTGATAGTAAAACTACTAAAAAAAATATTATAAGTACAATTATTAAAATGAAAAAAAATATCAGATATTAAATTGAAGGCTATATGGCATAGAAATAACGAAAATTTCAAAACACTTTTTCTTCACTTAAATCCATTATTTTTTGTCTTTTTTAGTTCCAAAAAGAAGCTTATTGTCTAACTTAGCCGATGGACATTCATTAATATTAAATTAAAATAGTTTTCAGCTTTTCCTAATCTAGGTTTTCTTTTTAGGTTTTTAATGGTGCTTTTAACCTTTTTCTTCATAAATTCATAAAATAAAATAAAACATTCTTGGTCGAAATTTCAAAAACAACTAACTATGCTCAGTAGCTTACAAATGAAAATGTTATATTGTTATTTGATAATGATTTTTATATAAATCCATGATGAAAATTAACAACTGATGAAAATGAAATTTTGAACGAGCGATTGAGAATCAATAATTCATCTGCGGTAGCCCTATTTTTTCACAAGAAAAACCATTAAGTTCTATAATTTTTCAAAGTAATACTAAAATGAATGGACATATAATATTTATTCAAATAAATACACAAACCTTGAAGCACAGGTCTGAATTTTGAAAAATGAAAACCATAACCATTATTATTTTTAAAATCTTTTCTGAATTTGTAATTAAGTAAAATGTTGTATTTATACAAATTTACACCATATATGAGGTATTTTCGTACATGATGTGAGACATTTTCGTTCTTGTTTCATAAATAATAAAGTAATGAATTTTTTCTTCTGATGCATTTAAGTTGATTTTTTTATTTTGTATAGCTGATTTTAATTGTTTTGAAAAAACTACTTTTCTAACTGTTTAATTATATTATTAACTTGCCTTTTATTATATCTAATTAAATAACATTATAAAAATTCTTGATCAGAAATACATTTTTCTACTTTGTGAAAAGCTTACTTGACTTTCCTCAAAATGAAAAACATCAATTTTACAAGTCTCAGTTTAATAACATAAAATATCTTTTTGGAAGTTTAAATACTTTAATAAAAGCGATCTTAACCCAGATAAGGCGGCATACCTTTCGACTTCTTATAAAAAACTTCAATTTGAAATATAAAATTATTTTCTTCTTGTAATTTTTTATGTTAATTTCATACCTTTCGACTTCTTATAAAAAACTTCAATTTGAAATATAAAATTATTTTCTTCTTGTAATTTTTTATGTTAATTTCATAAAAAACTTTCTTAAGAACCATTTTGGACAGTTTTCGATACTGTTCATTTGTCCAAATTATGATTTAAAACGAATTTAAGTCAAACTTGCTTGGCCTTCTGGAAGGACTGTAGCCTAATCTGGGTTAATTGACTTTTAAAATTGATTTTGCGATATTAAAACATATTAACACATTAAAGCAGTTTATGGCAAAACAGCAAAATTTAATGAAGGTGCTTAAGTTCTGTTTGATTGACTCAAATATGCAGATTTGTAATACAAAACAAGTAAAATAAATGCGTTACACCAAATAATTTTTTTTTTTAAATATACAAATTTAAATCCGTACCCTATCGTGGTGTTTCAAGAAATGCAACTTTATACCAAAAAGTGACTTTCCTCGGCCTTAACACTAAAATAGTTATTTTAACTGTCATAAGAGACTTGGGTGTCATATTCGATCAAAAATTAAATTTTAAAGCGCATATTTACAAAATTACTAGCAGTTCAAGCTCCGTATTAGGATTTGTGAAACGGATATAGCCAAATGACCCACATTTGACTTAAACATTCTATTGTTCTCTTGTTCAATCTATTTTGTTATATGCTAGTGTTATTTGGGCACCGTATACAAAAGAAGATATAAAAATAATAGAAAGTGTACAAAAGCAATTTTTATTTTAAGGCCTTAAGGCCACTGGGCTTCAGAGGCTCTGTTTTTCCTTCATATAAAAGTAGACTCTCTCTACTGAACATGACATTACTTAAAAATCGAAGGGAATTATACTTTGCTCTATTTGCATTTGATTTACTATGTAATAAAATTCGAGTTGAAAATTTAACAAGTAGATTAATTCGTCGACCAATGATGTACAACTTAAGACAACAACGTTTATTATAAGGAGAACCTCAAATTAATAACTTTTCAGCTATTGATTGTACTGATAGAGCTATAAGAGCTTTTAATAAATTTAGGCATTTTTATGATGAAAACACTTCAAGAAATGTATTTAAAACAAGACAAATATGACAAATATGAAAATTTTGTATGAAAGGGATGCTGACTAATAATAATAATTTAAACTCAATCTTAAATAATTAGACAAATTTGGAATGTATATTAATATTAAGTAAAATTGTAAAAAAGACTTAAACTGTCGATAAAAAAAAACTAAACTAAATAATGAAACAAACGATGAAAAAATTCAATTGTATGATTTTATATTCAAATATGAAACGTCAGAAATTTCACGACATGCGGATTATTCGTTTCCAATAAAACTTTGATATTTTTTATTCATTAGGACTTGTACGTTTGTATAGAAGTCTGTATAGCTATACGGTGGCAATCTTTCGCTTAGAAATTTAGGTCACTTCTGAATCAGACGATAATTATTTTTCATACTTTGAGAAGCTTAGCTTAAACAAGTTAGCCTAAATTTATATTTTATTACAGAACAAGCCTAAACTTAAGAAATCTTGTATTCTTAAATTTTTGTGAAAATTCTTCTTTCTGTTAGACTTTTTTTAATTTATATGATTATAAGATAATAAAATAATGGTCTATCATTGGGTGTTAAAATCTTAATTCAATTAACATAATACATTCATTTTCATTTTTTTTAGTGACGAATAAGATTAACTATATTTATGATTAAGATTTGAAAGCATTTCAAAAATTTTAATATTCGCAGTTCATATGAAATTTTCAAACGATTGTAAAGCTGCTCGAAGAGCCAAATTGAAAGTAAATTAAAAAGTCCAAATTTTGAGACATTTTATTCATGAATGTATTAAATGTGACAACTTTGACAAAATTTTTCTTAAATGCTTTATATAAGAAACATTTTTAAACAGTTGTATTTAATGAAAATAATAATGAAATAAACCATGCATAAACTTTCAAAAAACAACCAGACTTTTCTTGCTCTTTAAAAGTTTTTTTGAATTTATTAAGTTTCACACAAGTATTTATATTTGTATTTGAGTAAATTCAAACACGTTTGAAACCCCGATTAATTAAATAAAAAATATTTGCTTTCATGTTCAAAATATATTAATAAATTATTTTTCTAAGGCGATGATTTACATCGAGAATGATAAATCTATTAAAATCCAAAAAAGTCACTTACCTGAGCCTTGCATGGAAGTCATTGATTGAACAACTACATTATTTGGAGGGACAGCACCGATTGAGCTCTGGATATTTAAGTTCTGTTGAGAATTTTGATTTTTATTCTCTTGGCCAATAATTATTTGTTTTTTCTAAAAAACATATCTATATTAATATTTTCATTGACTAAAACATTAATTTTTTATCTACCGTTTGATTAATCATATGAGAATGAGAAAGAGAATGAACCATTTGACGCTGTAAAATATTGTTTCCACCCAAAGAACTTATATTATCATCACCATTTATTTGACCACCTGGGCCGGGACCTTGAGCTGGTGGCTTATTTCCACCAATTTGCTCTTCCCAAGCGGTATTGGTACCTATTAGTTCATCAGGCAAATCATTCTCCAAATCAAACATATCTATTTGAAAACCATCTAAGAAGAAAGATTTTAATTAATTATAATGCAAAATTATTAACTCTATTTTGATTATCGTTCAAAAATTTTTAAATTGGGAAAACCTTTTTAAAAAACAAATTATTGTTTCCATGTTTAAAGACAAAATAAAAACATCCAATAAGGCTGTAAAGAATAAATAATATACCTGTATTATCGTTTTGATTCTGAAATTTTATTCGCTTTTGCGGAGGTTCATCCAAATGGTCCGTCATATTGATTTATTTTTCAAACATATATTATTATTTATTTAATTAGTTTTAAAATAAAACTTAAACTGTTTTAACAATTGAAAGAAAGAGATAAATATTGATCATTTATTCAGTTTCAGTTTTAATGTTTCAATATTTAGCATTTGAATGTATTTTATTTCCTTTGTAAAATACAATTTTATTCAAGTTTTAACAATATTTTTCCATTTTATTACACTTTTAATTATTTATTCTTATTAAGTTTAAGCTGAATATACAAATTTGAAGCACATTTTAACCTTTTTAATAAAGATTAAAATATTCTTTATCAGCAGACATTTTGAATAAAAAATTTTGATTTTGTTTTCCATCCATCTTTGATGTAAAAATAATTTACAATCACGATAATGCAGTCTATCTACAAGACACTACACCTAATTTTTCTCCAATTTTTTTTTAGACATATTTCACTTTGTTTTGAAGTTTATTATACTTTGTTATCATTTTTTAATATTTTTCAAAATTTTGCACAATTTTAGACCTTTACTTCATAGTAAAACTAAAAATTGAATAGTTTTTTAAGAAGAAGAAGCTTTCTCAAGATCTTCACCTGAAATTTCTTCTATTTCACAATGGCGACCGTGGCTTGTCATGATAATGAACAATATTCCCTTACAAAAATCATGTTTTTGTTGAGTATGTAAAGTAACCCTTCGCAATTTTATAATGCGGATTTAATCTTTTCATCTTAATAAAATTTAATTAAATTTGTCAATTTTTGTTCAAAATGATACAGGCCATTTTCTTAAAGACATTTTTTTATACCTAAGAACAACCAAATATAATCAAGTTTTGTAATTAACCATGATCGTGAACGAACCTCATTAAATTTTGAAACGATATGTTCCCCCGTATAACATCAATAATATTACAAACAAATAACTACCCATTCGAATATTTTTGTGTATTTTTCATATAGATTTATAAACACTGTATAAACAATGTTATAACAAACAATTTCAAGTTTGAAAAGTCATTAAAAAAACGGATATTAAAAAATAACCCCAAGACAATTTTAAATATTTATATATTTAATTTGTATGGAAGTGCAATGAAAATTTTCTCTATTTTATTATTTGTTTTGAGCATTCTATAAACATATTATGTAGCATAAAATCATTATGATATTGTGTTCTTTTGTTTTACAATCAATTCAAATACCCAATCTCCGTATTTTCTCAGCTTATGTATTTATAAGTCTTTAATATAAATTTGTCTGAAGTTCAAAACTTATTCTATTGCTTTCACGCATAGAAGGAATTCTTAAAATAATTTACTATTGAATGTATCTAATGTGATGAATGAGTATATTCATTTGTTCATTATCTTTTTCTATATAGAAGTTTCATGAAAGATGGAGCTATAATAATCCTTTATTAATGTGCTAATCTACCGCTAGATGACACTTAAAAATGTACCAGCTGATGATGAAATGATGGTAAACATTTAAGTTTTTCAAATTATTGTTATTAGCTTTGTTTAATTTCAAGAGAATCTAATTTGACAGACGTCACCGCACAACTTGCCCTTACTTTTTTACTGAGCCAGAGTGAGCAAAAAGAAAACAAACAGCAAATTTTTTATTGAAAATAAGATATTTTCTTGCAAAATAAATTTTTATTTTTGAAATTGATTGTTTCTTTGATTGTTTGATTGAATATTCAACGATGTTTATTAAAAATCAAGGCAGCCTCATCATTAGAATTTTTTGATTCTTATAAAAAAAAGTTTCCGAACAACTTTTGGTCAAAAATAACGGTTTTTCACCAAATTCAAAAAAATTCCTCAAAGAAAGTCCCCAAAGTCTCCATCACAAAAATACCATGGCATATAAAAGATTTTTCCGACATTTTCCACTTAAGAAAAAAAGCTGAGCATAATTTCATTTCTGTGTCTGAAGAAATGAAGGAGATATCAGTGTTTGAAGCCAAAACCTAAAATACGTCTTAATGGGTTAACCCATGGTAAAAGTATATATACCATGGTATTTTTGTGATCGAGGCCAATAGGGCTTTCTACTTTGAGTGTATAAATAAAATACTTGAATACATATAAAAATCCAACTTTTAAAAACTTACTTTTTCCCTAAGTAATTATCTCTTGTGCAATTTGTGTTTTTTTGGTATAAATTACTTGAATAGTTCATGTTTTTAAGAAAAATTTAGCTTAGGTGCTTATTACATCTTTATCTCAGAGAGAGAGAGAGAGAAATGCGAATAAAGAAACATCACTGGAATACATAATCCAAAAATGTCTCACCAGTGCACAGAATAAGGAAATTGTTCACTTTTGAGTTGTATTTGAAAAAATAAACTTTTTATGCAACCTTAAACCGCTTTTACTATAAAAATGAATGTACCCCACCTACTGTGTGAATCTACCCCACCTTTCACGGGTACATTCACGTTTTTGACTTTTCTCAGAAGTTTTAATTTTCCAATTATATGTAAACAAATTTCAAAAATTTATTTATGCAGTATTAAAATAGACATATTAGCTTATCCTTTGGCATTATTATTTTTTTTTAATAAGTTGGAATGAACCCCCTTCTCCCCTACTACTACTGAATTGCGTTATATAAAATTACGTTATATGGAGACATTGCTGTATTACTACTATTTTTTTTGGGTGGACTGCCACGAAAAACAATAAGGAAAAAATTCAATTTATTGACAAAAAACATTTTATTCGAAAAAACGTTAATTTTTCGGTTTTTACAAGACGAAACATAATATTTTTGTATGAAAACATGTAAAATGGTAAATAAAAACATTTTTCTCCAAACTATTTCCAAGAACAAATATTATACTTACTTCATACAAAACCATGTCATTTTTGCAGTTTTAAATTGAAGAATAAAAAAAATGAAAGCCTTGTTTTTTAGTTTTTAGGGCAGGTACAAAAATTTTTTGTAGAGCGAAAGTTTCATAATCCCTAAGAAAAAGTTACGTACGAGTCTCCAAGATGACATGTCACCCAAAATATATGTTCATCTAATTTCCCTGTAAAAAATATATTTGAAATGAAGCATATAAACATATACTCAAACAGCAAATGTATGTACGCTGGACAAGCAAACATATGTATGCCAAACGAGGTAATGTCTATTGCTCATCTGGCAAATGAATGTTTGCCAAATTGGCTACTCTTGAATAAATGTATAGTATACATTTTCCTTTTGAAATGTTATATTTTGAGAAATATATGTCGTAGAAAAAATTCTAAATATGTTTTGGAAACGACAGAAAAATATCTTTTAGAATCTTATACAACATTTTAATATTTCTAAATGAAATTGAATTATGGAGCTAAAATTTTTATTTTTTCATAAAAATTAGCAGGAATTGATGCAAACCGATATGAAAAAATCTAAAATATGTTTTGGAAACAACAGAAAAATATCTTTTAGAATCTTATACAACATTTTAATATTTGTAAATAAAATTGAATCTTAGAACGAAAATTGTAATTTTTTCATACTTTCATCAAAATATAAATAAAATTTAATGCGTACCAAATATTTGAGTAATGCAAGGCAGCTGTATGAATCAGCAAAAATATGAGTATTCGACCATATTGTTTGGTTTGCATCATTATTTGTATGAAAAATTTACAAATTTCAAAGTTGTGTTTTTAATCAACTTGAAAATTCAACTTTGAAAAAAATTTGTGATCTCAAATACTAAATTTTGCTTGAAAACTTCTTGTTTTTTACTTTTTAGTTAGCCACCTACCTTTTATAAAAGTTTATTTTAGAAGTTAATAACTTCCTATATAATGGCCATTTCTTTGTTTTCATTTGAATTTTTGTATATTTTTTTTTAAATTTTTTTCACAAAAACACGTTAATTTAATAAAAAACAGCACAAATATGAGTTGCGTTCAGAGTAATTACGAAATTGTTTAGAACTATCGCAAATTTAAATTGAATTTTTACATTGAACAGAATCCCATTCAAGTACAATATTTTCTCCGGTTGACGAAGATTCTGCTTCACAAATATTTTCACAAATAAGTTTTATGTAAAGTTTGAAAACAAATTGTTTTTTCCACAGATTTAATGAAAAATAATGCACTTATTAAACTTTTATTTATTTATTTTTTGATGAAAATAATAAAATTTAAATAATACTATCTACTAATATTTTCATTTACAAAAATTGAAAACATCAAATATACGTTTTAAAAGTATGAAATGTATTTACGTTATAAATAGTATACGGTGTAGAAAGTATACGTTATGTTGGGTGGATACTGTAAATGTAAATCAAATGAAAAAAAACAAAACTTTACTTAGAAGAACTAAAAAAAATGAAATAATATATCATCAGAAACAATGCAACAACAACCAACAACCACGAGCATTATTCGAGCTGCTTGACATAGTTTATCGACTCGACCCACAGTGGTCCAAAATGCCTAAAAAATTCCATAAAATATTTTTGATATCAAGATGAACTACGATTTTCATCATCTTAGGTTTGTTGAAAAACTGGTAATTATACGCTTCTTTTGAATATAATTTGAGCTTTCTAGCTGTAGCCGATGGAAAGTTACGTTTAGAAGAAGTAGGAAAAAATAATGATATACGATATTCTACGCTATTTCTCTAGATTTTATTTGGTTTTAATTAATTTTTACTTCTTGTTTTTGAGTCTCAAAAGTCTAATCAACGAAAAAATAAAAAAAATAATGATTTTAATTATAACAATGCGTGGAAACCTCATTTTTTGCTTTTCACCATAAATATAACGAATTTTTCATAAAAACAAAAAAAAAAATCATAAATATATAGTAAATTTCAGAAAACAATAAATTTTACTTTAATTTTTATTATTTCAGTTCAATTTTTTTTAAATCTGATGTTTGCTTTAATGTTTAAATAGGTGGATTATGTTAAAATACTGACTTTAAAATGGAGTTTCATATAAATATGCTAATAAATTTTTGTATTTCAAATTTCAAAAAATTTGACAATTTTAAATTTGTTTTTAAAATGCTTCTTATTTATATTTTCAAAATCCTGTTTAAAAAATATAAAATTTAAAAAATATTTTATATTTTATTAATATTTTCAACTTTTCCCAACAAATTGTTTTGTGACGAAAAATCTTTTTTTTTGTATGAAAACATGAGAATAGCAAAGTAAATTAAAACTTTTTTACCAGACAACTATCTACATCTTTCAAAAACAAACATCATACTTATTTGATTCAAAGCAAGTCATTTTTGCAATTTTAAGTTGAAGAATAGAAAAAAAATGAAACCCTTGTTTTTCAGTTTTTAGGGCAGATACAAATTTTTTTGTAGAACAAGTTTAATTTTTTTGATGAATAATAAATAAAAATAGACACTTGTGATTCTCACTCACTTTAGAATGAAAAGCTACATATCAGTTATGTATGGATTCTTGTATTCATTAAAGTATTGTTTCCCGGTTAATACTCAAACTTTTTATAAAAGTTTATTTTAGAAGTAAAAAACTTTCTAAAAAGAAGTCAGACATTTTTTTTTATCTGTGTTTCATTTTGTACTCTTTTTATTTTTTACTTTTAAGTCTTATTTAAGTGCAACCAAATTTATATTTCTTTAAATTTCACTTTTTTAACACTTTAATGTATATCTTATCATTTACGATAAAAAATTTTAGAGAGCTTGTGAGATTGAAATTGCAAATATTAAATTTTTCCTTGAAAAATAAAAAAAATAAACTTTTTTTACCAGGATAATGTGTTTTCTTGATTTTAAAATCTAAATGAGAAGCATTTTAAAAATTTATTAGCATATTTATATGAAACTCCATTTTAAAGTCAGTATTTTAACATAATCCACCTATTTAAACATCAAAGCAAACATTAGATTTGAAAAAAATTGAACTAATTAATAAAAATTAAAGTAAAATTTATTGTTTTCTGAAATTTACTATATATTTATGATTTTTTTTTTGTTTTTTATGAAAAATTCGTTATATTTATGGTGAAAAGCAAAAAATGAGGTTTTCACGCATTGTTATAATTAAAATCATTATTTTTTTTTATTTTTTCGTTGATTAGACTTTTGAGACTCAAAAACAAGAAGTAAAAATTAATTAAAACCAAATAAAATCTAGAGAAATAGCGTAGAATATCGTATATCATTATTTTTTCCTACTTCTTCTAAACGTAACTTTCCATCGGCTACAGCTAGAAAGCTCAAATTATATTCAAAAGAAGCGTATAATTACCAGTTTTTCAACAAACCTAAGATGATGAAAATCGTAGTTCATCTTGATATCAAAAATATTTTATGGAATTTTTTAGGCATTTTGGACCACTGTGCGACCCTATATGGAATCATTTTTTTGTCATTTAAAAAATTTGTTAATTTAAATTATGTTGTAATTAATTAGAGTATGTTGAAATTGATATGTAGTTTTTTGAGTATGAATCAATAGATCATTTATTAATATGTTTTATTTATACGATATAGTAATGCATGATTTAGTAGTATACATTAATATTAAACATTTTTAAAGTTGTAAGATGATACTGTAAAAATTAGAATGGCGATATACGGTAAGACTTCGTTTATCATCAAATAGAGAAATTCCAACATGGTTTATTTAATGGTTTCTCCAATATTTTTTGGATTATTAATTTATATTAACATCATAAATTTAATTTTACAAAGATGTATTCTAATTTTTACAGTATTTTGTTTTATTTCTTTCCAAAATAAATATATATTGTCTTTGTCACTTATATTATTACAATATGAAATGTTTAACCAAATAATTTAAAGACCTTTGTTATAGTACACAAATGCAATTTCATCATTTTGCGTTTTAATCTTTATCTTCAGTTCATCTTCCAAATCGTTAACCTTGATTGATGCGGTTTGACTGTAAATAGTTAAGAATAACACTAATGCATTCCGTAGAAATCCACCCAAGTTCGAACATCACGTCTTTAAATCTTAAAGATATTTTGGGACTAAAAAGCTCTTGATAAACGAAATCCAAAAATATACTCATATTGTTCGAAATTCAAGATGGCTACGATACTAGAAGCCAGATTGTTTTTTTTTTTAATTTTAGGCATGAGGTTCGCAATTAGGTAGATTTATACGGAATTCACCCACTGATATATAAAATGCATCACTTTCTCGGATAGAATTCTTACTATGAAAATAAGAAAAAACAACACATGTATCCGAACCTATTTAAGCCTGTTAAAACTATGAGGCTCATTTTTCGTTTTTCAATCATAGCTTTAAAAGCCATACAAAACATGAGACACTTGTTTAGAACTTTGTGAAAAGTTGTAAACTTGTAGAAAAACATATATTCTCATTATGTTTACTGTACTTTCTTATTTTCATAGTAAGACCTCTGTCTGAGGAAGTGATTCATTTTGTATGTCAGTGTAATTAAACAAAAATTTAAAAATATGTATGAATAAAATATATATAAACAGTTTGAGCATTATGATAATTTAAGTTTTATTTAAAAGGTATCATTTTCAAAGACTGATTTAACCCTGTCTTTCCCAGGAATAGATCCAGCTGGAATTTTTGATTAAATTTTATATTTTCTAGTATATTTTAACCAAAAATTGAATAATCAATCTCAAAAAATTGGTTCTTAGAGTAAAAATTGCTATAAAAAAAATTTAGGTTTTCGACATTATATCTTTGACCCCGTAAGAATTTTTTAAAATCTAATACAAAAAATATCTTAGAAATTCTTCAAAAAATCTGTTTATTCATGAAAAAAATGTCAAAAAGTGAAAAATATACATTAAAAACGCATTTAAAATCGATGTCCCACCGGTGGGACACTGGGAAAGAGAGGGTTAAATACATTCAATAACTTGTGATTTCAATGAATACAGTAAAAATTCCAATCAAGGATACGAAACTTTCAAATATCTATTCTATATTCTCAACTTTATAACTTATCCAATAAATTTAAACAAAAATCGGAAAATTTTGACATACACATAAATTAAAAATATCTCAAATTTGAATCGTAATTTTGGTGAACAGTTAAATATTTCTATAAAAAAATATCTTAAAATGAATACAAATGAAATTTTTTGCATAACTTGATATCTAGCGCATGGAATCAGTTGCTTTTCTAACAGGGCTCGGAAAAAGTTTGGGTTTCGCTTTGACTTTTACGTATTTTGGCTTTTGCTACAGCCAAAAAAGCCAAAGCAAATTAAATTTTGGCTTTTTGTCATAAAAATTAAAAAAAAATGGATCTTAAGCTACTACCAATAGATTTCCCTGATTAACGCAATAATTTTTTTTGTACGAGAAATTTTTGTCTTTATGTTTATGGGTCTGGGGCCAAATACGTGCCATATACGCTACGTGCAAAAAAATAGATCTGAAAAATTCTACTTTACCGATCGAATGTAATAGAATTTAATAGATAATAGAATGCGAAATAGATAGTATACTATGAGGAGCAAGTACTACAATAAGCCCATTTGAGGCTTCAGTGGGAAATGCTCAACGTAAAAATCTATCTATATCTCTATGGGTCTGGGGCCTAACTATGTTTTCAAAGCATTAAGTATATAGTAATTTTGGAAAGCTAGGACAATTTTCTTAAAGAATGTTAAGTTTAAATTTTACCCGTTTTACCAAAAATTAGCCGTACAATGTACGATTTTACAAAACAAGTCTATTTTTTCACACACAGCTTAAAAATCATGGGGAAAGATTTCATGATAAGGGTTTTCGGTTTGGTTGGTGGAAGATGGGAATATAGCATATATATTTTTATCAGAACATTGTCTTTGTTCAAATCACGTACGTAAATAAAGATTTTAAAAAATAAGTGCGTTTTAGCTGAAAGTCTCTTGTAATGTGTAATTTAAGCAAAAATGACACAAATTTGCCCACAAAACTCGTTTTAATAACATAACATACTCAGCTTTAAAAAATTAGAAAACGAAAAATAGGGTTTCGTACCAATTGTCCAAGAGTTAGATCATTGAATTTTTGCTTAAAATTTAAACATTCATATTTAGCTAAGAATGTTTCGAAAATCACTGTATTTACTAATTTTGATCTTGTTCTTTCAAATTCTGCAATTGATAGAAGAAAAAAATAAGCAGAAGTTGATAAAATTTTGATTTTTAAAATTCATGTGGTTTAATAGTTATTGGACAATTAATCAATTGACTAGGACGGTAAATTAGTTTCGGGACAGTCAATTTAAATACATATTTAATTAAATTATCATTATTTTTATCAATTAATTTTTTAGTTATTTATGTTTACTTTTGATTTCAATGAATAATATTTTATAATATCAAAATTTTCTTTGATATTTTTGAATTTATAACTTTGTCATGTTTCATCACATAAACACAATCAAATTTATTGTCCGGCCATATTCGACACACAACAAAATGTTCTGTTTAAAAAAATATTGTCCACGCAATTAATATTTGTGCGTCTCTCAATAGGGATTTTTAATGGATTTTTGATTTACTTATTTTGTTATAAAAAATGTGATTTAATTATAAAATATTATATCGAATCAAAAGTAAAGAGTCTAAATAGCTCAAATATGTAAAAATAACATTATAAACAGTCAAAAATGCCTTTATTTATTTTAGTTGAAAATAACGAAGAACAGCCATTTTCTTATTATGATGTAGAGAGGTGAACATTATTTTTTTCTTTTAAAGAATAAAGTATATTTTTTCACATAAATATCAAAAACATCTATTTAGTTATGCAGTGCAGATTTTGAATTATCTGTCGGACTCTTTGTTTTATAAAAAAATATTAATTTTCTTTGATAAATTAAAGAAAACTCTTATTGTATCCCGAAACTATTCTGTCCAAAACCTGATTTGAAACCCAATTTTTTTTTTATAAAATAAAAATAAAGGTTTTATTATGTCGGGCTACCAACATTTAAAAAATATAAAATATATTAAAAAAAAGCTAAAATTGTGTTCTACCACAAAATTTATACATATTAATCATTTATATTGCTAAAGCCAAAATAACCAAAAAATATGTAGCAAAAGCCAAAGTAAAAAAAATTGACTTTGGCTTTTGCTATAGCCGAAACCAAATTATTATTTTAATTTGGCTTTTGCTTGTAGCTAAGCCATAATGAAACGGGTTCTTTGGATTTGCTTTTTTCCGAGCTCTGCTTTCTAGGTAAACGCAAATTTGATTCAGAACTACCTGAATTCGATATTGTGAGAAGCAAAAGTGGAATTGTACAGGAATTCGAGGCAAAAATCATATGATGAACTTACGGAAAGCGATATTTTTGATGTTATCAGTAAAAAAAATATGATAACGAAAGAATACATTTGGAATACATTGCTGTTATAGTAATAGAAGAAAATTAATATTGTTCCTTAAAAAGCTCATATAAGTAGCGAGGGGCAAGATTTTCAAAATATTGGAAGTTCTCAATGAATTCCACAAATCACATCATTTTCCGATGTAAAATTTGCTTCTAAATGCGATAAAAAAATAAAATTTGGGGCTTCCCATACAAAAAAACTTGCGATTGGCCGATTTTCAGTTTAATTTTCAAGTTCTTTGGACTTTTCTATTGATTTGCATCATGAAAGTCTTCATCTAGATATTTTTAAGTATTAAAATCAAAAAGGTGAGAATTTTCTAATGCGATTTAAGTATTTAAACTCTTCTGTAGCTTTCTTAGAACAAAAGTTATGACAGTTAGTTTTTTTGAAAAACGAGAGTTTTAGCCAAAAAGTCGAGATTTTTCATGATTTTTTTGTAGTAATGCGAGAAAAAGTTGAAAATTACACAATTTTCTATAACTTTGCCAAATGAACTATCGATCTTTTTCGTAAATTCTTTAGTTTTTGACCAAAATTCAAAATCTCTTTGAAAAATCAATTAAAATTGTTTAATCGACCTCTTTGAACAAATTTCATACTATTAAACCAAAATACTTGTAACTTTTGATCTACAAAGGATAAAAAAGTGATTAGATACTTAAAACACGTTAGAAAAATCTCAATTATCCATTTAAAACATAAAAAAATCAAAAACACTTATAAATTGTATACTTTTTTGATGAAACATGATGCAAAGCCATCATTAACACGAAATTCCTTAAAATGGTCAGTCGCAAAGTTTTTTGTATGGGGACCCCCAAATTTTATTTTTTTATCCGTTTTAGAAGCAAATTTTTCTTCGAAAAATGATGTGATTTTTGGAATTCACTAAGATTTTTCAATATTTTGAAAATCTTGCCCCTCGCTAATATAAGCAATTAATTAATTTTTATTCAAAATTAAATAACTGCAAAGTGGAAAATTTATTGTCAGAGAAAATATTAATATAGTAATATTGCTTTAAAATTTTGTCTTTACATTTTGTTCAAAAATTTGAAAGGAAAAAAATATTTAAACAATTTGATTTGAAATCCTTGTTGAGTAGCTGATCTTGATTGGAATTTTTAATGTATGACATTTCGGCCTTTCCACAAAATTATTTTTCGTAGTATCGCGCAACTTTAATGAAACTACAATCTACGCATAGGCGTGACGAAGAAAAGGAGTCAGGGCGTAACTTAACTTAGTTTCAACACCTAGAGAAAAGACAGGCTCCAGCCACAATATATTCTACAAGAAATAATGCAAGCATTATAGTACAAACTAGATACTGTCGTAGATAAATCAGGAGTTAACAGGACTATAAAAGAGTCATTGAAAATCAATCAACGAAGAGTCCTAAAGAGCAACAAACAATGATGTTAACTTTTAAAAACTCACTGTAGAATTATGAAAAATTTAATTAGTGTTATTCATATTGGGGTCTAAGTCCAATCAAAAAAATAAAATTAATTCAAAAATTTCAGCTGGATCTATGTGTGTGAAAAAGAGGGTAAAAGACTTAAGTTATCTTTTTTTCAATATGATTAAAAAAAACATCTTTTGACTACCAAAATAGAATTGATTTTTTATATTAATAACCATTATAATTATTAATATTAATTACCTAAATAATGCACAACATAATGGTGTTGCAAATGTTAAACAAAAACCACAAAAGAGAGTTTGTATTGGTGCATTTGCCCATGGAAATTTCCTGAGTATATTCCGCTTTTCTAAGGAATTCATCAGAATTGGTGTAAATACTAAAATAAAAAAGAATTTAAAAACTTTTTATCAATTTTTTATTTTGGGTTATGGACAATTATTTCCAAATGTTTCGTTTGATTTCGGACTTTAAACAATTTAATTATTAGTGCATTTCATAAGAAAATATGCACTATTACAGACGGTTTTTCCGCCGTCACTCTGTAGGTCTGTAAGTCTGACTACTTATCGCTATCAATAACTCCAGAATGGTCCATCGGAGCGAGATCAGGTTTTTATTATAAGATAGAGGAGGTCATCAGGATTTGTCAAAACTCATTAGTTTAGAAATTTTTTTGAGACATTCAGCCATTTATTGATTTTTTTAATTATTAAAAATAAACTTCATTATGTTCAATGAAACGAGTCCCATCGAAATGCACTTCTCTAAACCGCCCAGTGGTTAGAATTTCCCATTTTTTTCTATTCTATACAAGACTTATTTAAGACTCTAGGTTAGGACTGTCATATTCATATTCAAATTTATTAATGTTTAATGAATTAATTAATTTATAATTTTTTATCAAAATTTAATTATTTTACAATTTTAATACCGTCGGACGGGGTCAAGGTAACCAATTTCACATTTCCAACACATTGATTGTTAGCTTTTCGAGACTCAGATTAATTATCTTTTGGTTTTTCCATTTAATAAGGGATTCATTTAGGTAGTCATTTAGGATTTTAAAACCAGAAATAATGATATTTAATAAAACATCATTATACAAGGTGATTTTTATTCTTTCACTCGTAAATCGCGCCTGCCTGCTCTTCTTTGCTTTTTTTACACTTTTATGCTTTTTTTAACGCCTAATTGATCTTTCTTGCACTTTATGTTACCCTTTTTTGGTCTTCATTGATCTTCTTTGCACTTCTTTGCACTTTTTAGCTCTTTTATGCTCTTTATTGCACTTAATTGTTCCTAATTCCAGATCTTTTTTGCTCTTCATTACTCTTCTTTGCACTTTTTAGCTCTTTTTAGCACTTTTGTGCTCTTTATTGCACTTTATCGCTCTTTACAGCTCTTCTATGCTCTTTATTGCACTTTATTGCTCCTAATCACAAATTTTTTATGCTCTTTATTGCACTTTTCAGCTCTTTTTAGCGCTTTAATGATCTTTTTTGCAATTTATTGCTCTTTGATAAAAAAAAAAATTAAAAAAAAAGAGCACAAAAGAGCTAAAAAATGCAAAGAAGTGAAAAGAAGAGTAATGAAAAGTACAAAAGATTTAGGATTAAGAGCAAAAAAGTGAAATAAAGAGCAATAAAGTGCAATGAAGAGTAATGAAGAGCAAAAAAGATCTGGAATTACGAGCAATAAAATGCAATAAATCGCATAAGAGCTAAAAAGTGCAATAAAGTGCAAAGAAGTGCAACGAAGAGCAAAAAAGGGTGACATAAAGTGGAAGAAAGGTCAATCAGGCGTCAAAAAGAACATAAAAGTGTAAAAAAAAGCAAAAAAGAGCAGGAAAGTGCGATTTACGGGTGCAATAAAGTGCAAAAAAGATCACCAGAAAGAATAAAAATCACCCTGTATTTGATACAATTTTGTTCAAATTTTATAACATGTTCAAAAAAGAGTAAATGTAACCACTATTAGATTTGCACTTTGATATTTATTGAAGGAGCATGTTTTGTTTATAAATCAAAATAATATGAAATGAAATGAAAGAAAATATTATGAAAAAAGAACAATAAGCATTTAATTTAGTCAATTGAATCCATTATTTTCTATTTTAATCAAGATTTTTCCAGACTTATCACCAAATTTGCATTTTTAATGTTACAATGCTTTCTTTATCTGTTTTTTTATTCATCATTGTGTTAAGTAAGCTGTTAAATCAGTTTTAAAGCTTTAAATGTGAAATACTGATCAACTTAACCCAGATAAGGCGGCATACTTTTCGACTTTTTATAAAAAACTTCAATTATGAAATAAAAAATTATTTTGTTCTTGTAAATTTGTATGTTAATTTCATAAAAAACATTCTTAAGAACCATTTTGGACAGTTTCCGATACTGTTCATTAGTCCAAAGTATGATTTTAAACGAATTTAAGTTAAACTTGCTTGGCGTTCTGGAAGGACTGTAGCCTAATCTGAGTTAATATATAATGCCGGTCATTTTAGAACTTTATTCTTCATTTTTACCAGGGCTCCTTTTAAAATGATTGATCAACAATAAAACTTTTTATTAATTTTTTGAGCGTATTTCAACACATCTTTACATGTACTTTCGAGGTATTTTAAAGGTTTATTCATCAAATTAGTGTTCATGGTCTTAAAAAATATTGTAGATCTAAATTACCTGTTAAAAAAGTCTGAAGGATACATTTACTCTCGAAGTCAATTAATTTTCAGATATTGTCGAATGTTAAACAAATTATGACCACAATATAGTTTTTATGAAAATAAGGATATTTTAAAGATATATTTTTGTATAATACTATTTAATACTAAAATTAATAATGTTTTTTAATTATATTCAAAATTTGAGCACTCTAGCTTTTGTCCAAACATTTTTAGGACCTTTTAAAAATTTATTGTAGTTTTGGTTATATTCACCCCGCTCGTTACCTTCATCCCGTCCGACGGTAATCATAATATTAATAAAAATAAGGAAAAAGTTAATGAAAAGTTGTGCAAAGTGTTTTTTTATTGCATTTATGCCACATTTTTTTAGAGAAAAAAGCTTATTTCAAGCTTAAAGCTTTATTTCAGTTCATTAAAACATGATAACAAAATTTTATTTTTATCGCTCAAATTATTTAAACTACAATCAACTGAAGTTGAATAATAAACATAACAAGATTTTTCCGTTAATATTTTATTTATATTAACAACTAATTTTGTTGGTAAACATTTAATTTTGATTTCTAAAATAATTCGGTTTTAATTAAATATATACATTTAAACAGTTTACGCCCATTTCATCCAAGGTATAAACCGTATAATATTCTAATATTTTGTAAAATTATGAATGTGCGATATTTATCTTATTCCCTCAAGTTGTTTGAATAACTTGTTAAGAAGGTTTATTTTCAATCATAACTTTGAAGTGGAGCTCTCAAGTGAAGAGAGCTGGTTAAAAAATAAAGTTTTTCAACAAATTACGGATGTAATTTAATTTTTAGGTAGATCCGAAGCGAATAGATTTTTCACAATTCCAATACGAAATTCGATTGATAGATTCAGGGTCAGATGTGTAAGTACGAAATCCATGGTAGTCAACTGTACCAATGAAGTTTATTTTAAAATGCCAGCTGCAAACAATACTGGTGTTAAGGTTTTTGGTACACGATTTACGAAGAATATTTTCATTTATATTTTTTAATGCGACTGTAACTAAACCAATCATAGGAGCGGATTTCTTACATAAATTTGGCCATATTATTGATATAAAAAATAAATAAATAATAAATTGATTGATTCTCTGACAAACGTGTTCATGAAAGGAAATATTTTCAAAGGCAACATTGCCATTCCACGATTTTTCTCAATTTATTCTTCTTTCGGATCTCTTTCAAAAAAATTTTCTTCTTTAATGAGACCTCCTGACTTCAATATACCAGTAAAACAAACATAAATTATAAAAAAAGTAAGGAATTAGCAGCCGCAGCAAATCCATAGTTTTGAGTGCGTGTTCATTTTCATAATATTTTCATCCATTTTATTTAATAAATATTTCATATTTTCATTGAAAATGTCTTTTTAACGGTTTTTTTTTTCAATATTTCAAATCAATTTTTATTTTGACAGCTCGAATAATCTGAACGGAATCTGAAATCTGAATTGAGATGAAATGAATGTATCACGTACCCTGTACAGAATATTTTAAATTATTACA
>LN483770.1:29302-42981 GCA_900002565.1 Culicoides sonorensis
AATATACTAAAATATGTTAAAAATATGCGAAGTAAAACCCTTAGTTTTGACATTTCACTCAAAACAAAATTATAAACTAAACACTAAAAATTATAGGTGTCTGGACATTATGTAAAAAGATTTGATTAAGTTGGTTTTAAATTTTAATAGTTTAAAAAAGAGAAAATCTTACACATTCCAGGAGTAGCCATACAGATTCTACTAAAAACAACTGCTGCAATTCCATTTTTGGCTGCCTAAAAAGTTTAAAATCAAGCAAGGTCATAAAAATTTTTAAAAAATGATGGTAAAAAAAAACTCAACCCAATTTCCCATTCACAACGACGTTTACAAAAGGTTTATTATATAGAGAATATAAGTCACACTAAAATATTTGATTTTCATAAATTAAAATTGAGTTGCCGTACAACTGTTAGAATAACCGGTTTTTGATGCAATTCAAAAATTTTCCAGAAAGTAAAACATATCTCTGAAAGCCGTTCAATTTAATCCACAACTTTCCTAAAGACCTAAGACGAACATTTTAATTTTACCAGTCAAAATATTATGTTGCCAAAAAACTTTTGTTCAGAAAAACCGGTTTTTCAGGAAATTCGAAAATTTTTTATTTTAATTTTAGGAATACGAAAAACAGTATACTCCGATACAGGGTTTTTAGGACATCTTGGACACATAATACTGTCATTTTTGGATCTATTCGTGAGAAAGAGAGGGTTAAGTGTTAATTATAGCTATAATTAATATTTATGATATATATTGTCCGCTTAATAATTTTTTTTCACAAGCATGCTTATGACTGACCCATGGAGCATTTACCCTAAATCGGTGCGTCATTGTTTACATATATATAATCTCCCATCTGATTATCATCCACAATCTCATCACCATCTTCGCCCTCGCCTTCTATATCGTTTGGATAAACGTTATTAATTCGATCAAAAATTTGTTGAGTAGAGAGATCTTGAATCCCGGAAAAACTTACGTCATTAGCCCATCAACCGCCTCTCCTAGTAATATTGAGTTTAAAGCAAAACTTTCTTCTAGGATTTGTTCTTTGCGTAACAGTGATCACTTTTCATTTCGATGAAAATTTTGAGTTTCATACAAAAATTTTACAGGAGAGTTGTTTGAAAGTTTCGTATAAAATCACAGAAATACGTACAGAATTCTTGTACGAAGAGGAAAAAATTACATGACTTTCCATCTTATTCCTGCTAATAATTTTCTTATAATAATCAAAAATTTCAAAATAACTGGCCTGACATCTTTGAAACATGTCTAATTATTTATATTGAAAATTTGAAGAAAATATTCTCAGAACTTCTAGGAGAAATTTGGCTCTAAATTTACTGGTCGAAAATTCGACCAGCGGCGGTTAATGGGTTAAAGCATAGATCTGGATTATCCCAAGCTTCTTCTAATGTATCGACGAATTGATTTTGGTAATTTGACCAGATATGGATCGAATTCGTATCGAAATAACAAAGTTTCACTGTATCACAAATATTTATTTGCGTGCAAAATTCTGGTTTTTGACTTTTTAGTTCCATCCATCTATCTTTTAATAAAACTTTATTTTATAAAAAATCGCTCTTGTTCATGTCTGTTAATTTAATTTTTTTTAGTGTAAATTTGTAAAAAATAAGTTTTTATGAAACTTTAAAAGGTTGAGCTATTTTTTCCTTTACTATACGATTAATTCCTACCTTTTTAGATCTGCCAAGTTCATTTCCATTCTCATCACGTACAGTTATTCCTGTTTTCAACTCTCTAAAAAGATTCATAAATAGTTAGAAAATAATATCAATTAAAGATTATAAGAAAATCGTAATAAATAGCAAATAAAAAAATCAACTTGAATTTTTTGGATTTACATGAATCGTAATTAATCCCAGAGAATATTAAAATATCATAGATAATTTAAAAAAAAGATATAGTACGGACAAAGTTAACCCTGCCTCTTGAGCTTTAATCTTTTGTCGATTTCACCTTTTCACCAATTTTAAACGAAATAATTTAAATTAAACAAATATGAGCTTTCTTTTTTTTTCTTTGTTTTTTTACAAAAAAAATTTTTTACATTATTTAAAGGATGTGACTGCCTTTATTATGGCCATAGAAACAGAAATTGATCAAAAATACAAAATTGCAAATATCTCATTTTGTAGTTTTTGTAGGTGCGCCTGGCGGGGCAGTTATGCTCTTATATTAATGATTTCCATAATTTTTGGGAAAACCTCTAAATGACTTTCAACCACTTGAATATGTTATTCAATTTTTGAGGGAAGGGCACCGAACAGCAGATTCTCGTCAAAGCATTAATACCCAGCTATGTCACGTAAAGAGTTTTTTTCATTTGAACACTCTTTTAGTAATTTATAAGCAATTTAAATCACTCATGTATGCGATTTGAACGCTCTAGCAATAATTCAAAATTTGTTGCTTGGAGTAGTGATTGCAAAGTCAGTTTCGAATACTTCGAAAACCGGTTTTTTTCGCCAAATTAAAGTAAACAAATAAAACCGATTTTTAATGTCGAATAGTCGGTTTTATTTCATACAATTTTTTCAAGCAAAAAGTGATTTTTGGTACAAAAAAATTAAATATGCGAAGAAAAATTTTAAAATACTTTCAATGTTTCTGAAAGTGAAATTATTCTATCAGGATATTGGCTTTAAATCACATAATATATTTAAATGCAAACGTTTGTTCCTGAATTTAACTTACAGGCCTAAAAATATTGTTACATCTAAAATATTTCTTAAGTCATCCTGCTAAAGAACGATATAGTTCGACTTTTGACATCAAAAAATATGTTCCGACAATAAAAACAGAAACCAATTATTGAAAAACCAATTAAACCAATTATCAATTATTGAAAAACCAATGAAACCAATTATCAATTAATTGGTTTTTTTAAAAATAATTTTTAACTTATTCTCAATTTTATTTATTTTTTTATCTTATACAGACGAAATTCTTTATAATAAACAATTTATAAAATTTTCAGTTCATTATAAAGAGTCCAATACTCTTTATAATATACATTAACGTACATACAACGTAATATACATTAATAACCTTTTCCCTTATAAAGAGTGCCTCACATACAGAGCAGTCACTATAAGGAGTATTTATTATAAAGAATTTTGTCTGTATCTTACAATTTTTTATTATTTTGTTTTAAAAAATACAATTTAAAAAACACCAAAGCGTTTAACATATCTTCACTTAATCTATTGCGAATATTGGTGGAAAAAGTAGAACACAGAAAAAACCGGATCGCTAGCGGTGCATGTTAGTTGTATTGTTAACAAGCTTAATTAAAAATATATATATATATTCAAATTCAGACAAGACCTTCCTATTCAAAGACTAAAAAGAAAACCTCCACGGATAAATGAAGACCAATTATTCAATCTGAAAGAAAAATGGAAACAAGATTGGGAACGAACAGATTATAGAAATAAATATCTGGTTAATGACCCTTCAATGAAGCTACCTGGATTTGATTTGAAAAGAAATTTATAGGTTAAACTAAACAGATTAAGAAGTGATCATGGGCGATGCAACTATTTAATGCACAAGTGGAAAAAGATAGATGACCCTTCATGTGATTGTGGTGATACCATTCAAACATTTCAACACATTATTGAAAATTGCCCGCTTTACAAATTCGAAGGAGAAATGCAACAAATTCATGACTGTACAAGAGAAGCATTAGAATGGATAGAAAATTTACCAATTGCAATATGATTTATGAATTGTAAAAAATTTAATATGTTCATACGATAATAATAATAATAATTAATAATATATTACAGTTCTCAAATCAATGCTAATCTATAGATAAATTTACTCTGAGTAAATTGTTTTTAATATCAGAAAAACTAGTAATAACAATATCTAGATTTTTTATAAAAGTAATTTTGGGGTTTCTGAACTAAAAAAACGCTTCTAAACTGCTTTTAAATTGACCTGTAACATTGTAAGAATAAGAATTACTTAAAATTGAAATTTCTTGGACAAGAATTGTTGTTCTAATTGGCTTACCAATTGGCCCTTGCATTACAAATTATAAGCATCGTATTGTGTATGGATCATAAAAGGTAAAGAACGATTCATATGTGAACAGTGCTGTTTTTGGTAAACAACGAAATATTTGCATATATTTTTAGTATTAAATATTATAAAATTTTTTTAAAATTTATAAAAAAATTTTTTTTAATATTTTTATAATTGGTAATTGGTGAAAAAAACCAATTAATCAATTAATTGGATAATTGGTTGGAATCACTATTCTTGACTCTCTAAGTCTAGACAATATCTGCATGTTTCGTAATTGGTCGTAATTCTTATTCTTAAATCTATTTGTTTTTCGCTTCGGATCTACCTTAAAATTAAATTATATCCTTTGTTTGTTTAAAAACTTTATTTTTTAACCAGCTCTCTTCACTTGAGAACTCCATTTCAAACCTGTCCATTTGCAACCTGTCCAAGTGCACTTTTCTCCAATTGCACATTTTTGAAAAGTTGACAGCCTGTCCAAGTGCATCAATTTTGTATGAAATTTGCACTTGTAAAGGTTGTCAAATTTAAACAAAAAAAAATTGATTAAAAATCTTGATCAAATACCAAAATATAGTCAAAAACATTATTTAAAACAAAGTTTTCGTATAAAAAATTATTTTCGAATACAAAATCAATCGCACTCTACAAGTGCACATATTTTGAAAATGCACAATCTCTGTTCCCCGCACTTGTGCACTTGGAAAGGTTAAAGTGTACTTTGTTTTTCAACGAATAAGGTGAACGCAATTAAATTCAAAACTTTTACATCATATATATTATTAGATTTGTGCAAGTCTTCGATTTTGACATTTTGTGGAAAAAATCTGTTTACAGATCGTTTTGTCTACTGGAAAATCTGTCTCATACAAAGTTTCAATCCATTCGTAAAAGAATTCGAACGGTCTGCATAGCTAAATTTATAATTACTTTTTTTTCAAAATCAAATCAAATTTCGAATATATTTTAAAGAGTTGCCTTATTTCGGTTCTCGATTTTTAATTCATTAAAGCGTCACCTTATTTCAGTTTAAACAGTTTAATTTAAATGTTTAAATGCTGCGAGATTGTAATTTGTTCACCGGGTTTGTTGTATTCTTATAAGTTCGGTAAGTCTGCCGTTCGTCTGCTGGATCTGCCATTTGTTTCCCGGGTCGGCCGTTAGTGTGCTAGGTCTGCCGTTCATCTGCAGGGTCTGCCGTTAGTCTGCTGGGTCTGCCATTCGTCTGTCGGGTTTGCTGTTAGTCTGCTGGGTCTGCCGATCATCTGCAGGGTCTGCCGTTAGTCTGCTGGGTCTGCCATTCGTCTGTCGGGTTTGCCGTTTGTTTGCTGGGTTTGCTGTTTGTCTGCTGGGTTTGTCGTTCGTGTGCCGGGTTTTCTGTTTTGGTATATGCTGCGTCCGCCGAGTTTGCAATTCAGTTTGGGTGTCTGAGTGGGTTTTCGAGTCTGGTTTAGTAATTAATTTATATATTTAGTACTCGTTTTTCGGTGAACGTTCTTGAAAATATCAAAAACATCAAAAAATGGCCCCGCGCGCCATTCGCGAAATTTCAAAGCGCGATATCTCAAGAAAGTGTTTATGGATTTTTTTTTTTGCATTGATGCTTAGAATGACATGATGAACCAGTGTACAAATTACAGTTAAAACTAACATTCAAAATCAAGCAATACATAAAGCACATTCCTTTAAGAGATAAATGTTATGTGAATGTAAATTTTAAGTTGTATGAGAAAAATATTTCCTGTACGACTTAGATATAGTCCTAGTTATATGTCTTAGGCAAAGTTGTTCAGAATCATGAGAAGAAAATTTTGACATAAAAATTTTTGCATTTTCCGGAAAATTTTGGAAACGTCCACCTGGTCATCCTATTTTTTTGTTCATTCAATAACCCGCTTCTTGCATCTATTCAATATATTTTAACGATTACAGTATCAACCCAATAAAACGTATAGTTTTTTTTGCATAACTGTGTATTATATGAGGTACAATACTATTTTAATCTTATTCAATCAAAGTATTCTACCGGACTATACGATAATGCCCTGCACCAGCAAGTTGCTGTCTTGTGACTAACATCGTTGTGGTTGATGGTTATACTTTTAAAAACAGCACAAATATGAGTTACACTGAAGGTAATTTTGAAATTGTTTAGAATTATCGCTAAAATACGCTAAAAATTTTTACATTGAACAGAATCTCATCTGAATACAATATATTCTCCGGTTGACGAAGATTCTGCGTCACAAATAAGTCTAAAACAATATTGAATTTTCCTTGCATTAGATTTTCTCAAATAAGTATTATTTAAAGTTTTGTTTTTTTCCATTATCTATTCACATGATCTGTACAGATTTAATGAAAAATAATAAACAAATTAAAATTTTATTATTTATTCATTTTTTTTCATTAAAAATAAAAAAAATTTTTTTATTAAAAATAAAAAAAAATTTTTCATTAAAAATAAAAAATTTAAATAATACAAACAACTGATATTTTTATTTAAAAAAATTGAAAACTGACATACGTTTCAAAAAGTATGAAATGTACTTATTGTACGACGACGTTATAGATAGTATACGTTATGTTGGGTAGATACTGTACTGATTTTCTTTCTTTGCTATTCCTCATGAATTAAAAGGAATTGAAAGAAAGTTAAATTAAAATTTTAATTTTTTTAAATCAAAGATAAAAATTTAATTTTTTTTAGCTTTTTTTTTGACTTTTATATTAAAAATTTTTTTTTTTTTAATTTTTATAACTTTAAAATATTCTATAAAAAATTTTGTTTAATTTTCTTTTCTGTTTCCCGTTTCCTCCTACTTTTTTTATTTCACAAAATTGAAGAGGAAATAATAGTGATAAAATAATAAAAATCATTGAAAACCTAGAAAATATTGAACGATCTTAATTTTTCAAATTTTAAAAACAGTTTTACTCAATATTTTGTTAATTTTGCTTGATTTTATTTTTATAATACTTTTATATTTAGTCAAATCTAAAAGTGTTTGTCAATGAAAGTGCCGCTACAGCCTTTCTGGGGCTTCCTGGATCTATAGTTTCTTCTGAAACTTAATCTTATTTTTATCGGCCGAGGTGCTCCCGTAAAAAAAAAGTAGGGTGTCCATATAAAAAAATAAGGCTGCCATACAACTTTTAGTGAAAATTCAAAAAATTTCCACGAATTTTCCGGAAAATTGGAAAAAAAATTATATTTTCAGAATCTCCTCAACTTAAGCTACAACTTTGCCGAAGACACCAAAGACCTAACACAAACATGAAAAAAAAAAAAATTTTTACATACACATGAATTCTCTTAACAGAATGTGAACACATCGACAAAAATTCAGTATTGTCTTAAAAAAATAAAACTAAAAAGTAAAAAATAAAAAAAAAATATAAAAAAATTCAAAGGGAAACAAAGTTCTGGCCATTATTTAGGAAGTTATTAACTTCTAAAATATACTTTTATAAAAGGTAGGTGGCTAACTAAAAAGTAAAAAACAAGAAGTTTTCAAGCAAAATTTAGTATTTCAGATTAAACACAAATTTTTTAAAAGTTGAATTTTGAGTATTAACTGGAAACCAATTATTTAAAGAATATCAACTTTGGGTCAAGCAAAACTGATATGTGGTTGTGTTTTTATTCAACTTCAAAATTCAATTTTTAACAAATTTGTGTTTAATCTTAAATACTAAATTTTGCTGGAAAACTTCTTGTTTTTTACTTTTTAGTTAGTCCCTTTGAATTTTTTTATATTTTTTT
This sequence comes from Culicoides sonorensis, assembly GCA_900002565.1. Taxonomy (NCBI): domain Eukaryota; kingdom Metazoa; phylum Arthropoda; class Insecta; order Diptera; family Ceratopogonidae; genus Culicoides; species Culicoides sonorensis. Next base: position 37,137 of record LN483770.1, read on the forward strand.
TTTCCATAAATATTAAAAATATTTTTCACAAGTAAAATTTCTTTTGATGACATTTGTTTAAAAAAAATTTATTTAACCATTATTAAATTACTATTATTCATCTCTCTTTTTCCTAAATATTTTGAGCAGACTGCGACGAGAAACAAAAAGAAAAATTGGAGCAGCCTAACTGCCTAAAACTAAAAAACTGTTCGGCACAATACCCCGTCAAACTTTCAAATTAAGTTTATAATAAGTTTATTATTATGTGCCACTTTCCGATTTTCCGAACATTTTACAATATTTTTCCGATTTTTATTGGCCCAAAAAATTTAACGTAAATGGACACCTTATTTTCCGATAATTTTTTAACATTGAAGATTAAAAATCGAAATAAACTTTATAGTTGTAGTTCATAAAAGTAGTTGAAATATAAATGCGAAAATTCAAGTTTGCTATACCAAATATTTTATTTTACTCTTTCAGGCACTGTATTTTTAAAAATTCTAGGTTTTACGAACCGAAATCAAAATAAATCTGTTGTCGAATATATAAGCTACAGAATCATAGAAAAAAATAATAATAATGGAGCCCGTCCCACTATATACTGAGAAATGGTAAAACAGTTTTTTATGAAATTTAACTAAGAATTTAATAAACACTCTTTTGTAGAAGGCATGTTTATTTTTAGGAGCAATCTCAAAAATTTTTTTCAAATAGATTAATTTTAAATATTTTTGTAGGCATTTTAGAGGTTTTTTCACCAAAAGCTAAAAAAAAAATACTTTTGACTTTTTAACTTGTTTTTAGCTTTTACTATGTAGTACAGCAAAAGCCAAAAAAAGCAAAGAGTGTCAAGTTTTTTCGATCCCTGGAATCAACTATTATAAAATTAATATAAAACTTACTCAAATCTCATTAATGGTATATTGATACAGTTGGCACTCCAAACACTATAAAAAGAAAATTTATAAATTTAAATTTAATTAATCTTAAGTGGCATAAATTAATAATACCACAAATCTTAAGTTTAGCGAATTTGATTTTGTATATCTCTCTAATTTTTGGAGTTGAGAAGCAGTGAAGAATTTGATATTAACATATTTTATTTTTAGTGAATTAAATTTTTTATATCCTAATTATATCTTAATTTTATACCTCAATTAAATATTTTTATATTAGTGAAAAAATTGAGACAAGTAACTTTACTTAAAATATTTTGATAACAATAAATAAATATAAAAGAATTAAGAGAGAGATACAAATTCACTTCACTAAACTTAAGATTTGTGGTATCGAATGCTTCGGAGCTGCGCATTTATGGTATAAAAAAATTACCCTTTAATGTATAGTCGAAATTAATGACAATTTTGACTTGTACAGTAAAAACAAAAGTTGCCGTATACAGCAAGTTGTTGCCGTATAAAGCAACTGTACGGCAACTCTACGGCAACTCTACGACAAGTCTACGGCAAGTTTTTGAACTTTGTACTACAGAATTTTCATTTTTTGAAATGTGATATTTTGATAAATATTTGCCGTAGAAAAAAATCTAAATATGTTTTGGAAACATCAGAAAAACATCAACTTAAATAAATAAAGGCATTTTTGTATGTTTATATTGTTATTTTTACATATTTGAGTTATTTAGACCCTTAACTTTTGATTTGATATGATATTTTATAATTAAATCACATTTTTTATAACAAAATAAGTAAATTAAAAATCCATTGCAAATACATATTATGAGACGCACAAATATTAATTGCGTGGACAATATTTTATCGTATGTGTATAGATACAAAAAACATATGTTTTGAACAGAACATTTTGTTGTGTGTCGAATATGGCCGGACAATAAATTTGATTGTGTTTATGTGATGAAAAATGGCAAATTTATAAATTCAAAAATATCAAGGAAAATTAAGATTTTATAAAATATTATTAATTGAAATCAAAAGTAAACATATTTAATTACAAATTTGATTGATGAAAATAGTAATAATTTGATTAAATATGTATTTAAATCTGACTGTCCCGAAACTAATTTACCGTCCTAGTCAATAGATTAATTGTCCCAATAACTATTAAATCACATGAATTTTTAAATCCAATATTTTATCAAGTTCTGCTTATTTTTTTCGTCTATCAATTGCAGAATTTGAAAGAACAAGATCAAAATTAGTAAATACAATGATTTTTAAAACATTCTTAGCTAAATATCAATGTTTAAATATAAAGTAAAAATTCAATGATCTAACTCTTGGACAATTGCTTCGAAACCCTATATTCTTAATTTAAAGAAGTTTCATCTTGCAAAAATAAAATAAAATCAGAAATTGTTTGTTTTTGCGTTTGGTACAATGGAATTTCTAGGGCTACGAAATATGTAAAAATGGAACATTAAATTATTAATTAATTAATTATTAAATTAAAAAATAAGAGAAGGTTTAGAAAAGGTGGTTTTTCGTCAAATTTTTTTAATTTTTTTTCCATTAAATTCACTCTTCATTGACCGTTGAGTTTATTGTACAAACATGCCCAACAAAAATTAAGTTTTCTTATTTAATATAATTGATTTGGATCTAGTTCTATGTTTTTTGAATAATTTAGGACCCTTTTTATTACAAGTTTTATATTGTATTCGCGCTACTAATTCCTTCGAGACCGCGTAGCGCCTGAACGGTTCACCTGAGACCCAAAGTATGTTCTAGACTTATGTTCGTATTCAGCGTGGGAGTATTTATGGATAAAAAAAATTAGGGTGACCATACAAAAAAATAGGGTGACCATTAAAAAATCGATTTTCCAAAAATTTTCCGAGAAAATTGAAAATTTTTTCCTTGCCAAAATTTTTTCCTCATCATTCTGAGCAACTTTGCCGAAGACACCCTATATCTAGAACGTACGGGAAAAAATTTTTTCATACATCACAAATTTTCATTCACAACACATTCATCTCTTTAAAGGAATGTGCTTTATGTATTGCTTGATTTTGAGTGTTCGAAATCTTAATCAACACTCAAAAATAATAAATAAAAATCACAGTCCAAAATCTAATGAAATTCTCTTTTCACCTGGAGTTTATCAACTTCAAAAAACACAAGTTTTCGATAAGTGAACTCAAAAACATAAAACAAGCGAAAAAATTAGAATCTGAAACTTGAACAATTTTTTTCCTAATCAATGGCAAAATTGTCATTAATTTTTAACAAGACACTCATAACTATAAATTGTACAAGTTTCAGATTCTTATTTTTTCGCTTGTTTTATGTTTTTGAGTTCACTTTTCGAAAACTTGTGTTTTTTGAAGTTGATAAACTCCAGGTGAAAAGAGAATTTCATTAGATTTTGGACTGTGATTTTTATTATTAACGAGCAAACTCAGTTTGAAAAACAAAGTTTGAAATTTTTCGATTTTTAAAATTTCTGGCGGACTGCCTGATTAATACAGTGTGGTACGATTGTAAAGTACTATTGACAAAATGCACAGTTTTATTTCACAGTTGATTTATTGATTTTACCTTATCATTGGACTCAAACGACCAACTAAAGGGTGCATATTCTAAGGAAATAAAAACTCTGTAAATCATTAAGTTTCTTGATTAAATTGTGTATTACGTTCAAATCCAAAATTTTACTTAATCGAGACAATTTATTATCATTCATGAGATTAATTTGCCCGTTAACAATTTTCTATCTAATAATAATTTGCAAAAAAAATTTTTTGTGCCGCTCATTTTTTTGACTATGACCTTTAATTGTTCCCAATTGTTCGTTAATTTGTTCAGGATTTTATTTCTTTTTTTATTTCGTTTGAGGAGCAATTTAAAAGAGATTTATCATATTTATTATAATAACATTTTCATGTTTTAAAATGTCAATCTTTAAAATTTTTGGTCAAATTTTTTTAGATTGAATAATTATTTTACAAGAATTATCCTCCTCATTTTCAAAATACATGCATCGACAACATTAAGTTGTATTTTTAGGCCAAATAAAATACAAAACGGACATAAAAATGAAGAAAAGTATACAAATAATAACACTGTCAAACACGGTGAGGGTCATATCAATCTGATGGGAAATCCTTTTGAGGTCTGAAAGTACTTCTTAAACCTTGAACTTTCCTGTTTACAGTTTGGAGCTAGGACACCTAGTTTTTTTTTAATAATTTTTTTAAATTTTGAAGGAATCCTCTTATATTTACTATGTAATTTTTCTCAGTTATATTAAATGATGATGAATAATTTTCGTTTATTTGAATTTTTTGTTGAATATTATGCAATATGTGACTTAAAATGATAATAGATTTATTGAGTTTATAAATTTTAACATACTTTAGACCAATTTTAAAGCGAATTTTCTTCGAAAACATTGAAAAATCATATAATTTCTCAGTGTTTTCTAAATAAACCATTAACAAAATTAATAAATTTTTATAAAAATTTTACTTTTTAAACTTTATTTTTTTTATTTAAACTATTCATTTGTTTAAATAAAAATATTTTATTTTTTTAGCATAATTTGCCAGCTTTTGCTGAATTAAATCTCAGTTTCCAACAATATCGGCGCAATTTCTTTTGACAAGTCATATTTTGCATTTGAAAAAATACAATGATTTTTCTACAAAACATAAGTTTTTATTTGCTTGGAAGTCATATATGTGAGTCATAAAAAGTACCAAAAATATAAGTTTAAAAATATATACTAATTACGAATCACTCAAATAAAATCTTAACATTTTTTAGAAGGCATTCGGAAATTACATGATTTTTCAATGTTTCCGAAGAAAATTCGCTTTAAAATTGGTCTAAAGTATGTTAAAATTTATAAACTCAATAAATCTATTATCATTTTAAGTCACATATTGCATAATATTCAACAAAAAATTCAAATAAACGAAAATTATTCATCATCATTTAATATAACTGAGAAAAATTACATAGTAAATATAAGAGGATTCCTTCAAAATTTAAAAAAATTATTAAAAAAAAACTAGGTGTCCTAGCTCCAAACTGTAAACAGGAAAGTTCAAGGTTTAAGAAGTACTTTCAGACCTCAAAAGGATTTCCCATCAGATTGATATGACCCTCACCGTGTTTGACAGTGTTATTATTTGTATACTTTTCTTCATTTTTATGTCCGTTTTGTATTTTATTTGGCCTAAAAATACAACTTAATGTTGTCGATGCATGTATTTTGAAAATGAGGAGGATTCATACAAAGTTTTCAAGCTAATGATAATTTGAAACTCACTAAAATTGTGAATTTTAGATCAACAACCAAACTCTATACTGTCAATTACTGTTTGGCGAGAAGACCGCAATATAGTTAAAACATTTACTCAGTTTTCATAATTTTTACCTTAAATAATCTATTTAAGCTTAATGCAGTTAAAACTGCGCCACCTAGAAAAGAGTGTTACACTTATTATCATTTTAAGTTTTTATGTTGATATTAAATAACTTTCGAGGTTCTTAAAAAGTTTTCTAAAAAGTTTGATTTTCAGACAAACTAAGACTGATAAATTGGGCTTTATATGGGCTTAAAAACAGTATGGTTGCAAAGTTGCATACAGTAAAAATTTCCTAATTAGTTCATTTTACTCGTATCGTTACAATTTGCAAAAGAACACATGCTTTTATGGACTAATATTTTTTCATAGAAAATAAACGTTAAATGAAATGTCAAGTGAAATTGAAATTGGACTTTGCTAGTTCGGACTGCCAAAATTTGAAAAAAAATTACGTTTTAATCTTGTAAAGAGGAAAAAGTCATGTAATAAAAAAATACAAATATAAAAAAAATCATAAAAAGTGTGCCTTGTCCTCAGGAAGTTATTAACTTCTAAAATAAACTTTTA
>LN483770.1:46884-80763 GCA_900002565.1 Culicoides sonorensis
TTTTATTTGGCCTAAAAATACAACTTAATGTTGTCGATGCATGTATTTTGAAAATGAGGAGGATTCATACAAAGTTTTCAAGCTAATGATAAGTTGAAACTCACTAAAATTGTGAATTTTAAATCAACAACCAAACTCTTTACTGTCAATTACTGTTTGGCGAGAAGACCGCAATATAGTTAAAACATTTACTCAGTTTTCATAATTTTTACCTTAAATAATCTATTTAAGCTTAATGCAGTTAAAACTGCGCCACCTAGAAAAGAGTGTTACACTTATTATCATTTTAAGTTTTTATGTTGATATTAAATAACTTTCGAGGTTCTAAAAAGTTTTCTAAAAAGTTTGATTTTCAGACAAACTAAGACTGATAAATTGGGCTTTATATGGGCTTAAAAACTGAAACAGTATGGTTGCAAAGTTGCATACAGTAAAAATTTCCTAATTAGTTCATTTTACTCGTATCGTTACAATTTGCAAAAGAACACATGCTTTTATGGACTAATATTTTTTCATAGAAAATAAACGTTAAATGAAATGTCAAGTGAAATTGAAATTGGACTTTGCTAGTTCGGACTGCCAAAATTTGAAAAAAAATTACGGCTTATTCTTTTAAAGAGAAAAAAGTCATGTAATGAAAAAAAAACAAATATAAAAAAAATCATAAAAAGTGTGCCTTGTCCTCAGGAAGTTATTAACTTCTAAAATAAACTTTTATTAGAGGGAGATGGCTAACTAAAAAGTAAAAAAAAAAATGGGAAATTCTAACCACTGGGCGGTTTAGAAAAGTGCATTTCGATGGGACTCGTTTGATTGAATAAAATTAAGTTTTAATTTTTTTACTTGTACCACCATTTTGAATAAAACGGCCATTTTGAATATAACGGTCATTTTAAAAATAACGGTCATTTTAAAAATAACTGTCATTTTAAAAATAACGGTAATTTTGAAAATAACGGCCATTTTGAAAATTTTCCGCCATTTTGAAAAACTTTCACCATTTTGACAATTTAAAAAAAATATTTGAAAAAATCGGACATTTTGGGCTTTTGACCATTTTCAGGCTCTGGAGCCTAATCCTTGAGCCCAATTTCTGAGCCTGATCTCAGAGCCATTCAGTTAAAATTCATTTTAGTAAACTTCTCCACCCAACAAAACAAATTATAAATATTTTTAAAATTTTAACCGTTTAAACGGTTTTTCAGGCTTCGGAGGCTCTGGAGCCCAATCCATGAGCCCAATCTCAAAACTAATGAGTTTAAAATCATCCTTAAGACCTCTTCTGTCTAATAAAAAAAACCTGACTTCGTTCCGATGGACCATTCCGGAGTTATGCTTGGATCGGACAGACTTACAGACCTACAGACTTACAGACAAACGGAGTGACGGCGGACAAACCGTCTGTAATAGTGCATTTTTTCTTACGAAATGCACTAAAAACAAGAAGTTTTAAGCAAAATTAAATGTTTGAGATAACAGCTTCACAAATTTTTAAAAAGTTGAATTTGCTTTTGAGACTGTTTTTGTGATGTTTTGCTTTAATACTTAAAATTCAACCAATAGTTTTAGGAATACGCATTTCATTTATCGTCGATGTATCCACATTCTGTTAAGAGAATTGATGTGTACGTCATAGGCCTTTGGTGTCTTCAGCAAAGTTGTAGGTTATTTTAAGAGGATTTTAGTGATATAATTTTTTTTTTGATTTTCCGGGAAATTTGTGGAAAATTTTTGAATTTTGGTGAAAAACCGTTATTTTTGACCAAAAGTTGTTCGGAAACATTTTTTTTTATATAAAAATCGAAAATTCTAATGATGAGGCTACCTTGCCCGGTGAAAATAAGATAAAGTTTCAGAAGAAACTATAGGTCTACGATGCCCCAGAAAGGCTGTAGCGACGTTTTCGCTTAGTAATTTTTTGTCAATGTGACCTAATATAAAAGTATACTCTCAAACAAAAACCAGTGGGGTTTCCCACTGGTCACCAGTGGGACATTTGAACCAGTGGGAAACCAGTGGGACCAGTGGGATACCAGTGGGAGACCAGTGGGGCCAGTGGGACCAGTGGGAAACCAGTGGGAAACAAGTGGGACCGTTAAAAAGCTCCAAAAATTGAATTAATTAATTTTTGGCAGCTTTTGATGATCCCACTGGCCTCCCACTGGGCTTCCCACTGGTCAAGTTTTTCCCACTGGTCTCCCACTGGTTTCCCACTGGTGCCAGTGGGACCAGTGGGAAAATCCCACTGGCCTGTCCCACTGGTTTTTGTTTGAGAGTGTATTATAAAAAATTAACCCCTTAAAAAATTTATTTTTTTTATTAAAATACTAGAAAATATTTAATTATTGTAAAATAGAATTTATTGAGAGTCGTAGAAAATCGTAGAAAGTCGTTAAAGGTAAAAAAAAGTAAGTAATTGATTTTAAATTATTCTATTGTTTTAAAATAATTAAAAACTTCGGAATGCCAAGTCAAAGTGGTGGTGAATCGTCCACTATAATGGACTTATGCATTGAATGCAATGAAAGTGTTAAAAATGTAAATTTGTTAAATGCAGAAAGCATCAAATGCTCAATCTGTAAACAATTTGTGCATGATGAATGTATTGATATGCCTGAAGAAACAGTAGTATATGTGAACGAAAATAAAAATATGTCTTGGACCTGTAATAATTGTATTAGTGACCGTGACTTTCAATATAATGTGTTATACCGTCTCAAAACTATTGAAAGTGTATTAGAAACTCATACAAGTGAAATTTTCCATTCAAAAATTAATGAAATTAAATCAGTTATTCCAAAACTAATTGTCCCTAAATATAATGATAACAAAAATGCTACCCCAAAACATAAATGGTCAGATATTGTCAATATGAACACGCCAGATTTAAATGATAGTCCATATAGTCCTGCAAAAATATTTAAAAATGATAAACCATTAAATAATTATGAAAAACGTTCTAATAATTTGAACCGTCCACCAGTATTGGTGATAAAACCTGTATCAGAAAATGATAAAATTGAGATTAAAAACAATATTAAAAAAACTGTCAACCCTCAACATGATCCTGTAAAATTTATGTCTGAAACAAAAAAAAGAAATGTTACATTAACCTTTGAAGATCATTCTGCTGTTCAAAAAATTAAAGAAAAATTAATTGAAAAAATAGGTCAAAATTATTTAATTGAAGAGCCAACAGAATCAAAACCAGTTATGTGTTATTAATATTAGTGAGTTCTGTGATGAAAAGAGTCTTCTATCCGATATACGTAAACAAAATCAAGATGTTATTAGTGTTGAATCAGAAATTGAAGTAGTAAATGTGACAAAACGCAATAAAACGCATACTGCGTACATACGCACCGATACAAATACATTTAAAAAAATCATGCAAAAACAAAAATTATTCATACAATGGGATAGGTGTAGAGTATTTGAGTCATTTAATGTTCGGAAATGTCATAAATGCCAAGTATTTGGGCACATACAAAATGAATGTGAAGCTGTAGATGCAGTATGTCCTATATGTGCCGCACATCATACAAAAAACGAATGTGATAGTGAAATTAAAAAATGTATTGTGAATAAAGTTGACAACTGAATGGACTCGATTCAGCATATTTTCATTCTATACAGCCTCTGAATTGGAAATGGCGGTTGAAAATTTAATTCAAATGGATTTAAGGTTTCAGTGTTTTTAATTTTAGATAAATTGAAAAAAAAAATATTTAATTAAATTTTAAAACTCATTTTGTGAATTTATGACGTATAAAAACCAAAATTATGCTCTTTTTTGTGGACCGGTTCAAAGAGAAACATTTACTTCACACATTCATTTTGGTTTTCTGACTATTTATCCTATTATTCAAGATAATTATTTTGTCATCCTAATTTGACGAAATATTTATTAAAAAAAAATTAAAAACTGATTTTTTTTTATTAAAAACTGACTTTTAAATCAAAAAATCAAATTCAGTTTATTTTTTATAGATCTTGTATACACACTTAAAACTGTCAATTTGAATGTATGCTGAATGTTAACAGCTGAATGTTTGATAATCTATCTATAGACGTACGGGCGACGTAAATAATTTCACGACGGAAATAATTCACGCGTAAACAGTTAGGAGGATTTTTTACAATATTTGCTGTATTAGAAAAAATATTGAATTTAAAACCAATTTCGATGTACATCACTGTGTATGGAGTAAAGATTGGAAAACGTTACAGAAAAGGATTGAATTAGTAAAGAATAGAGTAGGATACACAACATAGCAACAATAGAAATCTGATTTGAATTTAAGTGCAATATGTACAAACGTACAAGGTTTTCTTATGTCATAAACCATCTGTTGAATTAATTTTGAATGAAAAATCACCTGATTTATTGTGCCTTACTGAATCACATATGACAGAAGAAATAAGAAATATTGAATTAGAAGTTGTAAATCATGTGTGTATTCGTAGTAACTCAAACAGTAGACATACAGCTGGATTGATTGTGTACTTAAAAAATAGGATTAAATATGTAGTGGTTAATGATATTTATTTCAATTTTATTAACATTCTCGTCGTAAATGTTTATGATGGTCCATGTCGTGGTAAATGGATTTTCATTTACCATTCACAAAATACATCACATGTAACATTTTTAAATGGGGTTAATTTTTTTTTTGTACATCATTCTGGACGCAATTTTATTTTCGTCCAAAACAAGTCGATCTCATTTGGATCTCGTGGATCCATATTTAAGAAGACCAAAAAAAAAAAAGACCATTTACAAATTTTTTAATGAAAAATATCTGAAAAATCAATTTTTATTGTACTCTGGTTCAAATAAATCACTCACTTTGTTCTGCAAAATTAATGCTCATAATATAGGCTGCAATGTTTACTTGGAACACTTTTTGGGTTTTCATGCAAAAATATTGAGAAATCATCCAAAAACCATTCAAATTAAGTTCAGCATTTTAACCCTTAAACGATTTTTGTATCATATATGATACGGTAACTTTGATATATGGTGAACATTTAGATTTCTAGATAATAATAAAAAAAGAATTAATACAAAAGTTTATTTAAAGTGTTTTTTATCGTTTTTCATCAAAAATTTATTGAAAATTATAATATAAGTGCTTTAAAATTGAATTAACAATCATCGAGTTTTAAACTTTTTTCATATCCTCAAATCTTGTCATATATTTCCATAAAATTCGGAAACAAAAAAATTAATTATGTGGATAATCTTGACTAATTTATATTATAAGACATGGTAGGCACAGATCTCATCAAAATTGGATGAAAAAAATTATTTAAAAAAAATTAATTTTGCTCCAAAAATTCCGTATCATATTTGATACTTCGTGATTTTTTTTTCAAATACGGTGAAAAAAACGGTCAATTCAAATTTTTATCGAATTTTATTTTTGACTTTTTTTATTAAATATTGAGTAAACTTTAAAAATATAAAACATTTAAGTTACTGTGAAATGAAATTCAATCGAATATATGGAGAAAAATCAATATTTTGAGAAAAATTGTATCGACTGAGATGAAAGCGATGTATTTTTCAATATTTTTTGTCACGAAGTATCAAATTTGATACGGATTTCCATGGTCGTGGAAAACAGTAATTTTCCATGGAGTAAATAATTTTTTTGACTGATATGGCTTAGTTATAATAAAAATAGACAGAAAATACAAAAATTGATTTTTTTTTCTATTCCTTCACAAAAAGTCTCTCCAAGGGTTAAACATGGTACATGCATAAAAAATCGTTGATTTGTATAAAATAAAATACGATAATAAAATTGCGTCCAGAATCGTGTACAGCAAATAAAATTATCCTCAAATAAATTTGAAGAAGTGCTTGAAACCAAATCGATAACGCAAATGCCTTTAAGGATTACTGGTGATTTTAACATAAATTTTCATGACTCTATATACTCTTGATACATATAAAACTAGATTAAAACTAATTTCTGTTAAATAAAAATAACGTAAATAAAGAAATGTTTCTTACGAAATTTCGACGATGTAATAAAGCCGATAGCCTTAACCTTTTCTTCCCAAAGCTCCACCGGTGGAACATTGATTTTAAATACGTTTATAGTGCATTTCGTAAGAACAAATGCACTGTTACAAACGGTTTGTCCGTCGTTCACCCGTAGGTTAATATGTCTGATCCATCCAATACTCCGGAATGATCCATCGGAGCGAGCTCGAATTTTTTTTCAAGGGTTAAGGTTATAGGACTTCCAATTCAAGGTCAAAATGGTGATTTTTGTTCGAAATGGCTGATTTTTTTATTCATTATTTATCATATATTTATATTTCCCTCTTTGATAAATTTATTGTTTATTCAAAATTTATTCAAAGGTCGTTTTTTAATATTTTCCGTACCAGTTCATGAAAAATTATGACAGCGTCAAAGATATCTGAAAATTACATCAAAACATGGTATTTGTAAAAGCTGCTAATAAAAGAAAAATGTCTGAAAAATTGAATACAAATTTTTGTACAACTTTGTATTTGTTTGTCTTTTGTTTTGCACTGATCGCCTTGGGACAAATTATAATAAACTTGAATTTTTAAAGTTGGTAAACTTCAGATGGAAAGAGAATTTCATTAGATTTTGGACTGTATTAATTATGTAGAATTAAAACTTGTGACAACTAATGACTTATGATTTTTTTAGGTATTGCAGCATTATTAGGAATCAATTTATAGAATTTATCAAGGTCTAATATGATAGCATAAAAACACTGTTTTTCCTCACTAATTTTTTTCTAGCTCCGCGCCTCATTGTGTGGCTATATATTATATATTTGTATGAAACCTTACACGTGTGGTAACACATATTCGAATACAGGAGTTTCTGTATAAAAATGAGTATCTTAAATTCATAAAATGCTAGACTAAAATAAATAATTATATTCCTTGAAACCAATCAAAGATAACTTTAATAATTTTTTAATTCAATTGAGATAAATACCTGTCGCAGCACAGTATGAATAGAAAAGAGTTTCATTTGATATCGTAGAGCCTCCAGATTTGTTGGTGTAATTAACAATTGCATTGAAAGATTGATTAACCCACTGCCAAAATACTACTGCGGGTGTTGATTTGTAGAATGTCATCATACAACCTAACACAATATAAGCTATAATTATTTTGATAAAAATTTTTAAATATCAATAAAATAGTCAAATTGAAGTAGGATAACACTGCTTAACATTTTGAAAAACTTGTCTCCGAACGAAAATTCCTTTTGGGAGCCCATTCTGTATATAAAAAAATAAGTTTAGCGTTTCCCGTTTTTCAAATGTACCTCGTTTAGATTTTTTAGAGCGGATTGACGTTTTAGAGATATTTTCCAAAGAGATTAAAAAATAGGGAATCGTTTTTATGGATCTGTGGCCTTACTATGCGTCCAAACCACTAAATATATAGTATTTTTGGAAAGCTAAAAAGCTAAATACCAATATGATAAAGTAAACTAAAGTAACGAAAATTTAATATAAATAATAAAAAACTAAGAAGTATTTCAAATAAACTGAAAAAAAAATAATAATAATTTGATTTAATTTTAGTTTTTTGTCAATTATTAGGAAAATTGATAGACAAATATGCTTATATGAGTTGATTGTACTTATTTTTTACAATTAATTTGAATGAAAATGTAGGATATGTTTTATAGTCTGACAAATATAAATTTAAATTTTTGTGCAGGGCCATACTCAATTTTTGACAATTTTTCAGATAAACAGGTTGAATATTATTAAGTGTAATACGAGAGAGTTCGATAGCAAGTAGAAGTAATTTTATTTGATGTCACTTGTATTTATACTAAAACTATATTTACACATACATTTAAGATTCTTATGATCTAATAGTTGTCTCATTCTCCAACAAATATAATAAAACGATCAATTTCAGTTTCTGATTTTTAAAAAATCGTTATTTTAAAACAAAAAATAACAATTTTTATTTACGCTATATTAGAAGTTAATTAACTTCATAAGAAAATAAATTTTCATTTAATTTTGGGCTGTGATTTTTTATCAAAATATTTTAAGTTTTATGATATAGACTTTTATTTTGCTGCGCACCAGCAGAGCATTTTATGTATTTAAAACACAAAAATATTTGCTCAAACATGTATTTATTCACAAATATGTATTTATATTTATTTAAAAAATATCAAGTTTTAGCATACTTTAAGAAACACAAAACAAAATACGTATAAGTGCTACACAAATATATACAGAAATCTTGTACGAGAATGAAAAAAACTTGATTTTTCTTAAAAGTTTAGCTAATAATTTTTTAGTTTTTGGTTTAAATTCAAAAACGATTGAACTGTTTGCTATAAAACATGTTGAATAAAGATTCTAACGCGCGCTTTATGCATGGTATAATTCCTTATAATTTTATGTATATGTATAGATAGCGGAAAAATTATAACGCGCTCTGTACGTAAATTATAAGGAATTATACCTTGCATAAAGTAGTAGTAAAAAAGATTGACAAAGAAATTTTTTAATTTGAACGTGAAAAGTGACCTCAAAGTAGGTGTTGCGTTGACGCAACGGATGACGCGAATGAGTTAAATGCTTTTTGATATTTTCAAATGTAATAAGTTGAAAAACTTCTTTCAACGTCAACTGACTATAAGGGTACAAATTTAAATTAAAATTTTACAGATAATTTGCTTTTATCTTAATCAAGATTTTTTTTTTAAAACAGTCAAAAATTTAGATTTGATTTGTGTTCCAAGTAAACTCGTTTCTCTTTCGATTTCAAATTTCAAATCGTAAATTATTTTAAATTTTTCTCTCGATAAAATATCTATTTTCTCCAATTTTTCAATCGTATCATTATATGTATTTATATCAAAATATGTAAAAATATGTAAAATCAAATCGATGCCAAAAGTCTTCAAATGTTCTGAAACGGATTAGTATTTAACCCATTAACCGCCTCTCCTAGATCCCGTTGAGATATATAAAAATCCTTCCAAGGCTTAATTACTTTTGGTATTTATATGATTTTAGTGCAAAAAAAAATTTCCCAGGAAAAGCGGATTTTCCATACGAAGGTGGTCGAAAAATCGACCAACGGCGGAAACCATTGTCAGTTGTATTAAAATATAATGTATGAAAATTGTTTAAAAAATTTGGTAACCAAATTGATTTGATTATATATTTTAATCTTTTTAGCTCATATTTTGATAGAAATTTACTATTTTTGGTTTTTTTTTAATATTTTTACATAAAAATTACTTTTTTAGGTCTTTATGATAAGAAGAAAAGCATTTAGTATGCAAATATATTGCATTTGATGCATATAAAAATTGTATGCACAACTTTATTTGTTTTAAGAAGATTCTTTCTCGTTATGTTTACGCTCATTTAAATTTGGATATTCTTTAAAAGTTCCATGTGGAACCTTTTCACTAACATCATCATAGTCCTCACTGCTCTGGTCATCGTTTTGAGTGTATTTTAGAGGACTCGTGCACAAGTTAATTCTGAGCTCGAACTGAACTAAGGCCTTATTGCCCTCAATGTCTGTAAGTTGAAATGGGCCATCCAATTCAGGGTTTTCATC
Source organism: Culicoides sonorensis (assembly GCA_900002565.1). Lineage (NCBI taxonomy): Eukaryota > Metazoa > Arthropoda > Insecta > Diptera > Ceratopogonidae > Culicoides > Culicoides sonorensis. The sequence goes on from LN483770.1 coordinate 56,497, forward strand.
CCACGTTGGCTCATTGGAGGTCTAAATAAATATGCAAATGAATTGTTCTTTGAACGTGTCCTTTGTTTTAAATGTAAACATAAATTATAATTTTGACAACACTTTCCGCCGTTGGTCGATTTTTCGACCATCTAAGTTTTCATTAAAAGTTTGATATAAAAGTCGTATTTTTTTTACTGTATTAATGCATATTTTACTTTTTTGAAGCTTTTACTACAAAACTATTCAAATATTGATGATTTTTAGGAAATTAATGTAGAAGAAATATTTATTTCAAAAAAGGTCTAAAAAACATGCCTTCACAAAATGGAATATTTTGACTATAAAAACAAAACAAAAATTCAATTTAACTAAAAAAATTCATAAAAAAGGTTTCTAGCTACAATATTGTACAAAAAAAAATTTAAAATGTTAATAACATCATAGAATAATATTAAGCTAAAGTTGCTGGTCGAAAAATCGACCAGCGGCGGTTAATGGGTTAATGAATTTGTTTGAAATATAAACAGAAAAAAACATGTATTTAAATATTTTAGTGAACCCTAGTTATAACATTCGAAGATATACCATTTCCCAAACTGATAGGTGTTTAAACACGTGCGTATATGAATAAGAGGGTTTAGCTCAACCATTTTTTCATACAAAAAATCTGTGAATGAGTACAAGTGACAGTTGCTCATCGAACGCACCTTTTAACAAAATTTCAATTTATACAGCAATGATTTTATATTACGTAAATTTTGTGTCGCTATTTTTATGTTATAGAGAGTCAATAATTCTCTATAACGTAATTTTTTGAATTGACTGAATATTTATGATAATCAACATTAGAGGGTTTATTTTTTCTAACTTACTCTTTACTTGATTAAATAATGTCAATAATGTCAAAAAAGAGTTTTCATCTAAATTTACTACGAGAATATATTATTTAACGGTTTATTTTTAAAACTACGTTATATGGAATCAATTTTTACGTTATAAAAAACATTGGTGTGACGCATTCACGGAAGTGGCGTTTTGTGACCAATTGTGGAACTAATAAATTCGAATGTAAATGGCGGGATGCCGAATTTTTTTTAGTTCACATTTCACACTACTAGTGTGTATTGTCGTTTGTGCCTCACCAATGATAAAAATTACATTACATGGAGACATTGCTGTATTTGTCAGACTATACGCGTGTCTGCTATTGTTTGCATTCACGCACGTTCGTTTGTTTTATTGTGCTTTTAATCAAAGCTGGAAAATGAAGTTTGGTGAAAATGTAAACATATTGATATACCGCGAGAATTTGAAATGGCCGTTAAAGAAGGAAATTTACAATTTTTTATAAAATATGAATATTTAGAATAAAAAAAAGATCTGAGAATATTTTTTTTTTTTAGAAATGATAAGTTATTATCGATAATATAATATAAGGCAAACAAAAATCAAAATTAATAAAGAAATAGGTAAAAAAATTAAAGAAAAAATTATCGCATATATTTCAATTAATTGGCTTTTTGAACAGCTAATTATTTAAATTTTTGATTCTTATAAGGAATATTAATGAAAATCAAACACAATTTTCATGTTTTTATTTGAAATTTAAAATATCACTAAAAATTACAAACTCAAATGATAAATATAAATTTTCCCCTTCAAAATTTGAATTTTTAATGGTCAAATATGTCACGCGCGGTATAAATAAACGTCATTCTCGTTGAACAGTTCAGTTTTTTTTTGCCTCACTAACTAGCGGTGGGCTGAAAAATCTCGTAATGCAGTTAGTCTTTTATTTAATTTTTTTTTTAAACAGGATGTGAGACTCATTTTTAGTCAGTCAGTGGGACTCACAAATACTAATATTTTGATTAATTTTAAGATACCAATTAACGTTAAACACAATGTTTATTGACCAAAACTAATATTTTTCAGATTGACCACGTCATAAAAATAGCCCTTGTTATAATACCTGTAATTGTCATATTCATTGGAACCTATTAAATTATTAACCAATTAGATTTATATATTTCATAAAATTTAAATAGAAAATCATACCTGAGCAGACATTCTTCCAATTAAAGTCATCTTTTCACCTGTATCTGGATGAAATGCGGAATCATACAAATATTTTGCCTTCCAAAGTTGATCGACAGAAGTAACTTCAGGTAGAGGTTCGCTATTTCTTTTATTATGAAAGTGTCATATAAAGTTCAGATAAAATAAATTTGTTTTGAATTTACTTATATTTCTTTAAAATTTGAGCAGCGTTTTCTAACTCAGCATTTGATGCAAGCACATTTAGTGGATTAGTTACCAAAATAAAATGCTTAGCACGGTTAAAATACGTAGACTGGTCGTATTTTGGTTTAGTCACATCAATTTTAGGTAAAGACATTTTTAAATTTAAAAGAATATTGATTTTGTCTGAAAAAAATTTATTTAACAATTTTTTGTTTGTCAAAACAAGAAAAATTGCCACTTCACATAAATCATCCCTTTTTGCCTTGTTAGTTTATACCCTGTGAAAGCGATGAGTCGGATAATTTTTTAATATACCCCCCAGCTCGAAAGCTACATTCACAATTTGTGCATAATGATTTCATAAGAATTCATATGCAGCATTCTTTCCATTAACTTTGCTTTGTATACATTAAATTAAAATTTTTCATAGAGCATAATCATATTCTAAATTGAAAGTTTCTTTTCGTTTTTCTTTAAACATTACCTATAAAGTAAATTAATTCAAATCAAGTTAAATTTTATTTATATTTTATAAATTTCCTATTTTTTGATCATTTATTCAGTTTAGCGAACTGTAAAATATTTTATTATTCTAGTATGTAGAGGAATATATAATTAATTTTAAGGCAATAGAAAACTATTTGATTTTTGTTTGCACATACGTTCTATGCTCATTATGCAGTTCACTATTTAGAGTGTCCTCTATATGGAAAGCTCGCTAAACTGAGAATTATCTGTATTATTTTTTTATTTAATTTTTTATTTAATTTTTTATTTCTTTTGAAGCGGCGCGCGACGAGTCGTTTATAAAATTTATTTGAAAATGGGTAGCGTTGCCAGACGTTCAATATTTAAGTGAACAGCTCACTTTTTTAGCCTTTGTTCAATCAAATATAAATATGAAAAAATTAAAAAATAAAACAACTACACTCTTGATCGTCGGACAAAATGTTCGTTATGTAGGAGTCGATTATCATCGATTATGAACTGTCAAACTGATGTAAACAAAAAAAAACAAATTTTTCATCAATTTATTGTGAATAAAGTTGACAATTGTATAGGAGTGATTCAGCATATTTTCATTCTATTCAGCATCTGAATTGGAAATGGCGGTTAAAAATTTTATTCAAATTGAGTTAGGTTCCAGTGTAACGGAAATAATTCACGCGTAAACAGTTAGGAGGATTTTTTACAATATTTAAACAAATATAAAACTAAAAAGTCAAAAATATAAAAAAGCCAGATGAAAAGTGCAATTTTTCCTTATGAAGTTATTAACTTCTAAAAAAAATTAACTTTTTTAAAAAGTTAGCTAACTAAAAATGAAAAAACAAGATGGTTTTGAGAAAAATTAAATGTTCTTATAAACATTATTTTTTTTTTAAATTTAATTTTATTTTATTGAAAATAAATGAAAATGAATGAAATGAAATAGATGAAAATTTTGAGTTTCATACAAAAATTTTACAAGAGAGCCGTTTGAAAGTTTCGTAAAATACCACAGAAATACGTACAAAATTCTTTGACGAAGAGGAAAAAATTACATGACTTTCCATCTTATTTCTGCTAATAATTTTCTTATAATAATCGAAAAAATCAAAATAACTGGCCTGACACCTTTGAAACGAGTCCAATATTTTCCTAGATTTAGGGGTATTTTTTCTACCACATCTGGGATTGCTTATTATAATGCTAAATTTAAATCCCAAGTCTGGGATCTGGGATTTAATATAAAATTTGAATAGTTATTGGAATTTTAAATCCCAAGTCTGGGATCTCGGATTTAGTATAAAATTAAAATATTTTGGAATTTTGAATCCGAAATTTGGGATCAAGGATTTAGTATAAAATTAAAATGTTTTGGAATTTTAAATCCCAAGTCTGGGATCTGGGATTTAGTATAAGATTTTAATATTTTTTGGAATTTTAAATTCCAAGTCTGGGATCTCGGATTTAGTATAAACTTAAAATATTTTGGAATTTTGAATCCGAAATCTGGGATCAAGGATTTAGTATAAAATTAAAATGTTTTGGAATTTTAAATCCCAAGTCTGGGATCTGGGATTTAGTATAAAATTTTAATATTTTTTGGAATTTTAAATTCCAAGTCTGTTATCTGGGATTTAGTATAAAATTAAAATATTTTGGAGTTTAAAATCCCAAGTCTGGGATCTAGGATTTAGTATTAAAATTTATATATTTTTGAATTTTATATCCTAAGTCTGGGATCTGGGATTTAATATTAAAATTTCAATAACTATTGGCATTTTAAATCCCAAGTCTGGGATCTGGAATTTAATATTAAAATTTCAATAACTATTGGAAATTTAAATCCCAAATCTGGGATCTGGGATTTAATATTTAATTTGAATAATAATTGGAATTTATAGTCCCAAGCCTGGGATCTGGGATTTAATATAAAATTTGAGTATTTATTGAACTTTTGCATCTGAAATCTGGGATCTGGGATTTAATATTAAAACTTTAAAATTTATTGGAATTTTAAATTCGAGGTCTGGGACTTAATACAAAATTTTTATTTTTTTGGAATTTTGAATCCCAAGTCTGGGATCTGGGATTTAGCATAAAATTAAAATATTTTGGAATTTTGAATCCAAAATCTGGGATCAAGGATTTAGTATAAAATTAAAATGTTTTGGAATTTTAAATCCCAAGTCTGGGATCTAGGATTTAGTATTAAAATTTATATATTTTTGAATTTTATATCCTAAGTCTGGGATCTGGAATTTAATATTAAAATTTCAATAACTATTGGAAATTGAAATCCCATGTCTGGGATCTGGGATTTAATATAAAATTTGAGTATTTATTGAAATTTTGAATCCGAAATCTAGGATTTAGTGTAGTTATTAAATCCGACATCCCAGACTTAGGATTTAAAATTCCAATAAATATTCAAATTTAATATTAAATACAAGATCCCAGACTTCGGATTTAAAATTCCAATTAATATTAAAATTTTATACTAAATGCCAATTATTATATTAAAATTTTGTAGTGAATCCCAAACTTCGGATTTAAAATTCCCAGATCCCAGACTTGGGATTTAAGATTCCAATAAATTTTAAAATTTTAATATTAAATCCCAGATCCCAGACTTGGGATGTAAAATTCCAATCATTATTCAATTTTAATATTAAATCCCAGATCCCAGACTTGGGATTTCAAATTCCAAAAAATATTAAAATTTTACACTTAATCCCAGATCTCAGACTTGGGATTTAAAATTCTAATAGTTATTGAAATTTTAATATTAAATCCGAGATCCCAGACTTGGGATTTAAAATTCCAAAAATTATTAAAATTTGATACTAAATCCCAGATCCCAGACTTGGGATTTAAGATTCCAATAAATTTTAAAATTTTAATATTAAATCCCAGATCCCAGACTTGGGATGTAAAATTCCAATCATTATTCAATTTTAATATTAAATCTCAGATCCCAGACTTGGGATTTCAAATTCCAAAAAATATTAAAATTTTACACTTAATCCCAGATCTCAGACTTGGGATTTAAAATTCTAATAGTTATTGAAATTTTAATATTAAATCCGAGATCCCAGACTTGGGATTTAAAATTCCAAAAATTATTAAAATTTAATACTAAATCCCAGATCCCAGACTTGGGATTTAAGATTCCAATAAATTTTAAAATTATAATATTAAATCCCAGATCCCAGACTTGGGATGTAAAATTCTAATAGTTATTGAAATTTTAATATTAAATCCGAGATCCCAGACTTGGGATTTCAAATTCCAAAAAATATTAAAATTTTACACTTAATCCCAGATCCCAGACTTGGGATTTAAAATTCTACTTATTGAAATTTTAATATTAAATCCGAGATCCCAGACTTGGGATTTAAAATTCCAAAAATTATTAAAATTTAATACTAAATCCCAGATCCCAGACTTGGGATTTAAGATTCCAATAAATTTTAAAATTATAATATTAAATCCCAGATCTCAGACTTGGGATTTAAAATTCCAAAACATTTTAATTTTATACTAAATCCTTGATCCAAGATTTCGGATTCAAAATTCCAAAATATTTTAATTTTATGCTAAATCCCAGATCCCAGACTTGGGATTTAAGATTCCAATAAATTTTAAAATTTTAATATTAAATCCCAGATCCCAGACTTGGGATGTAAAATTCTAATTGTTATTGAAATTTTAATATTAAATCCGAGATCCCAGACTTGGGATTTAAAATTCCAAAAATTATTAAAATTTGATACTAAATCCCAGATCCCAGACTTGGGATTTAAGATTCCAATAAATTTTAAAATTTTAATATTAAATCCCAGATCCCAGACTTGGGATTTAAGATTCCAATAAATTTTAAAATTTTAATATTAAATCCCAGATCCCAGACTTGGTATTTAAGATTCCAATAAATTTTAAAATTTTAATATTAAATCCCAGATCCCAGACTTGGGATTTAAGATTCCAAAACATTTTAATTTTATACTAAATCTCAGATCCCAGACTTGGGATTTAAGATTCCAAAACATTTTAATTTTATACTAAATCTCAGATCCCAGACTTGGGATTTAAGATTCCAATAAATTTTAAAATTTTAATATTAAATCCCAGATCCCAGACTTGGGATTTAAGATTCCAATAAATTTTAAAATTTTACACTTAATCCCAGATCCCAGACTTGGGATTTAAAATTCTAGTTATTGAAATTTTAATATTAAATCCGAGATCCCAGACTTGGGATTTCAAATTTCAAAAAATATTAAAGTTTTACACTTAATCCCAGATCCCAGACTTGGGATTTAAAATTCTAATAGTTATTGAAATTTTAATATTAAATCCGAGATCCCAGACTTGGGATTTAAAATTCCAAAAATTATTAAAATTTGATACTAAATCCCAGATCCCAGACTTGGGATTTAAAATTTCAAAACATTTTAATTTTATACTGAATCCCAGATCCCAGATTTCGGATTCAAAATTTCAATAAATACTCAAATTTTATTAATTCCCAGATCCCAGACTTGGGATTTGAAATTCCAAAAAATATTAATTTTATACTAAATCCCAGATTTCGGATTTAAAATTCCAATAAGTATTAACATTTTATACTAAATCCCTGATCCCAGACTTGGGATTAAAATTTTTCAATATAATAAGCAATCCCAGATGTGGTAGAAATTCTAGGAATTTACATAAAACAAAGAGCCTGGTCGAAAAATGGGTTATAGAAAAATCGTGGTTTTAAACCTTCTTAGGAATGTTTCTAGCTTTAATACTTGATTTAACCCTTCAATGCATAGTTTAACATATATGATAAGTAAACTTTGGAGAGCTCTAGGACCTTGGAATCACAATATATCATATTTTTTCTTTAAAAATAAAAACATTTAGACTCTTTTTTAGAGGTTATTGTATTTTTGATTTAAAAATTTAAATGTGAAGCTTTCCAAAAATAAAGTCAAAATGTCAATTTTTGGCAAAATCAAAAAACACAAATTTACTACCATATTTCATGAAAAAAATATGCAAAACTCCACTTCAAAGTGAATATTTTTAACACGGTTCACTTGCCGAAATATCAAAGCAACTATTAGATTTAAAAAATTTAGTTGAAGTCAATGAAAAGTAAAATTAATTATTTTCTGAAAATTGCTTATCATATATGATAAGTCATGCAATCAAAGTTTGACTTTTTCATATATGAGGAAAAAAAGTAATGAAGTTCTTCAAAATTAAATTTTTTTTTTTGAATTTTCAGATTTGAATGGTAAAGCAATTTGAATGGTAAAGTAAATAATTAAATCTTAGACAGTTTATTGTGTTTTTAAACGTTACTACGTAACAAAAATGTATAAATTATTCACATCCAAAAAAAATTTCAAAACACGACTGCATGACATATCATATATGATAAGAAAATCGAAATCCTGAAAATCCTATAAAAAACCTATTTTTTTTAGAAATTTCTCAACAAATTAGTTCAAGAATTGACCCTTCTCAGCTAAAAAGATGATTTTTTATCTCCATTATTTCATAATTCATGCATTTAAGGGTTAAGTTTCTTGTAATCGAAATATTTGCTCGAACTCTTAGATCTGAAAATTCAACTTTTAAAAAATGTTTTTAAATACATTTAATGTTTCTCAAAACCTTCTTGTTTTTTTCCTTTTTAGTTAGCGTTCTAACTTTTTATATAAGGAAAAATTGGACTTTTCATCTGGTTTTTTAATATATTTTTTTTTCAATTCTAATCACTACATTCAGTTCTTAATTTTAGCATTACAAAGGTTTTTCGTATAAATACTTATTAAAATGCAAAAATAGGTTTGCCAATGTATAAAGAAATCATAAACGGTTAATCGTTTTTTTCAGTAGGATAGAAGAGGTCATGAAGATTATTCATAACTCATTGGTTTTTAGATTGAGCTCAAGGTTTAGGCTTAAGAGCTTCCAGAGCTTGAAAAACCGTTAAAAAACGGTTGAAAATGTTAAAATATTGATGATTTGTTTTGTTGGATCGAGAAGTTTACTCAAATGAACTTTAACTCATTAGCTTTGAAATTAAGCTCACGGATTTAGCTCAATGATTGGGCTCAGGGATTGGGCTCCAGGCGGACTTTTTCAAAATGGTGGATTCTTTACAAAATCAATTTTTAGAGGCAAGCATATTTAATATAAAAGATTAGAATTTGCTCAAGAAAAATAGAAGAAAGTCTTTTTATTTATTAGTGCATTTCGAAAGAAAAATGCACTATTACAGACGGTTTGTCCGCCGTCACTCTGTTTGTCCATTTGTCCGTTCCGGCTATAACTCCGGAATGATCCATCGGAGCGAGGTCGGGTTTTTTTTTTAAGATAGAGTAGGTCATAAGAATTTATCAAAAGTCATTTGAGATTGGGCTCAGGGTTTAGACTCCCGAGCTTCCAAAGCCTGAAAAATCGTTAAAAACGGTAAAAAATTTAAAAAAATTGATTCTTGTTTTGTTGGATGGAAAAGTTTATTAAAATGAACTTTAACTCATTGTCTCTGAGATCAGGCCCAAGAATTGGGCTCAGAAATTGTTCTCTGAGATTAGGCTTCAGAGCCTGAAAATGGTCAAAAGCCCAAAATGTCCGATTTCTTCATTTTTTTTCTAAAATTTTTAATATGGCGCTTATTTTCAAAAAATAAAAAATGGCTGTTTTTTTCATCATTTTGAAACATTTAAAACTCATTTAACTTCAATGAAACGAATCCAATCAAAATGCACTTTTCTTCATAAGTAAGTGTCTCTGATGTAAATTATACCAGGCTTGTAATGGTCTATAAAAAAAGATCAGATCAACTTCATGATCTGATCTCATAAAGTTAGGTGATTCGTGATCTGATCTGATATGGCCAAACTAAAAAATCTGATACCCATTTTCGTAGATCAAAATCATAAACTCGTAACGTTTTTTTTTTTTAATTAATATTCGAATAAACAATGTTTATATGATGCAAGTGAGTTCTATTGCTCCTTCTAGTTTATTGCTATAAATAGATAATTCACCAAAACTTGTGCAGATATTTGTAAAAAAAATGTTTAAAATGTATTATTTTAACATTTTTTCACGTATTTTCATGAAAATTTAGGAAGTTCATTAGCTCTCAAAAATATTTAAGAAAAGAAGATCTGATTTGTGATCTGATTTGAAGTTCAGATTGTTAAATGTGGAAAAATAACTTTGGTTATTTTCTGGATCAACGTGGAAATAACGTGGGCACAAAACTGTTAAATGTGGAAAAATAACTTTGGTTATTTTCTGGATCAACGTGGAAATAACGTGGGCACAAACCTGTTAAATGTGGAAAAATAACTTTGGTTATTTTCTGGATCAACGTGGAAATAACGTGGGCACAAACCTTTGAGTCCTGGAAGCAATGAAATTGCAAGAAAAACCAAGCGCTACTCTGTTTACAATTACACTTATTTTATTACTAATTTAATAAAGAATTTACACTAATTACATGAGTTTACTTTAATTTAATTTAACTTTATATTTTTCACCATGTGCAATGCACGACAGTTTCATCAGAAGTGAGGAGACAGACGTCAAATGTGTCATCTGTCAAATGGATGCGGCGTTGCCACTCTTCACAGATCTATATGAGCGACGAGAAATTACAACGTGAATTTACTAAAATATATATATATTAATTTAAACAAATTTTTAAATTTTTTGTGTAAAAAAAATCATGTTTTCGTAAGTTTTAGATAAAAGTGGCCTGAAGTAAAGTTGTAGAGAAGATTCCAAGCTGCAATTTTCAGATCACTCTTTCCTAATAAAAATATGATTTTGTTTCCCCAAAGCCGAAAAATGAGGTCAAAATCACATATTTTTCCAATTTTAGCCTCATAATATATGAAACATCGATTTAGCAAGTTCAACAAAGTTGCAGCTTGAAGTTTTTTCTACAACTCTGCTTTAGGTCACTTCTATCAAAAACTTACAAAAAAATATTTTTTTTCCCAAAAACGTAAAATATTTTTCCTTTATTTAATTTCCGTCCCAATTCCCAGCCGAAGATAGAGTTCCGCTGTAATTTTCCGTCGCAAGCTATCACATTCGTATTATTTTCAATTTTCTTGCCTTGTTATATTGATCTGATCTACAAATCAGATCACAAATCAGATCATTTGGTTGATCTGATCTTTCTATAGTAAGTATCAGATCGTGATTCGATTCGGTCAGAAAAAAAAATCAACCATGCAAAAACGATTCGATCTTTTGTGCACACGAATCAGATCATTGATCTGATTTTCGATTTGATTTTCAGATCACGATCGATTCCTTTACAAGCCTGAATTATACAAATATGTTTTTGAAATAAAAACATAAAAAAATTCGTTCAATAATTCGAAATTATAATTTAGCCATAAGGTAGGTGTCCATTTATATTTTACTTCGTTCAACCCTGTAAATTGATGTCAAATAAACGTCAAAACTTTTTCTATATTTGGTAAGATCTGTACAAGTCTTTTTGTTCTTAATTAAATTCTAAATTTGAAGTATTGATCTAAATTTAACATTGCATATATAATAACTTATATACAGTGCGGTTACTTTAATTTTATCCGTACTTTTCTCTAATATCTTTAACGACTTTCTAATATTCTTTAATATTTTATAATATTTTCTACGATTCCTTACGATTTACTAATATTTTCTAAAATTCTTTAATATTTTTTGCTATTTTATACACTTTTCTAATATTCTTTACGATTTATTACGATTCTTTAATATCCAAAAAATTCATAATGAAAAATGTATTTGCGATTTCTTACGATTTTCTAATATTCTTTAATATCTTTAACGATATTATACGATTTTCTACGGTTTTATAATATTTTATACTATTCCTTAAGATTCCTTAATATTTTTTAATATTTTAAAAATTATAATTTTTTAACAATGATAATGATAATCAAATGAGTTTTCTACAAATTTGTATGATATTCAACTCGTCCACTCATTTCATTTTTCCAATTTGTGACTTTATTTTACGAGATAGGCACTCGATGTTTTCTTCAAAGTTATAGCTTATTATGTTTCTGATATTTTGGCATTTTCACATTTTTTTTCAGAGGACTTTTGGGACAGTACGAGGGTGTAGGACTCTCAAAAATAGTAAAAAAATGACTTTTTGATCATAATATCTTGATCTTATACTGTGTTTTTCACATTTTAAATCGATATTATATTCAAATCAGCGTGACTTTTTCTCAAAATGACTAATCTTTTGTCCGTATCAACATTTGGGATGCATAAGGAGGACTCAGGAGCTACCCATTTTGCGCCAATAAGCCTAAATGGGCAATTTCGGACCTTTTTCAATATTATATTCAAATAACATTGGTTTTTTCTCAAAATCAACAGTCTGTGTCTAAATTTGGAAGACCCAAAAAGAGCTGCCCAGCAAAAGCCATAGGGCTCAGATTTTTCATTTTTATTCGATATTTTATTCAAATCATTGTAATTTTTTCTCAAAATGACAAATCTATAATTTGTATCAAAATTTGTAATACCCTAAAAAAAATTAAGCAACTGCCCAACAAGTAATGTCTTTGTTTGCATTTTGGTTAGCAGATTTGTTAAAACGATCTCAAGCTTTATGAAGTGAAACTTTTCTTTCTCTCCTCTCTCTCTTCTCAACCCTTACACTTTTGTTTCTCTCTTTAATGTAAACCCTCTCTAGATGCGGAGCTGCAAAGCAGCGGAGCATTCATAATCAAATGGGATTAAAATTGATGGAGTGAAATTTTTATATGACTTTGACTGTCTCTCGTTCTCTAATTGTTTCTGTATACTCTAAGAAATAAAAGCGTACTTTTTACGCTTTAAAATATATTTTTTACGCTTTAAAGTATCAAAAATTACGCTTCAGTGTAAAATTACGCTTATGATTCTAATTTAATAACTGGATGTAAATATTGTGTGAAGAATTATGATTCAATCAATATTAGGTCTTTAAGACTCACTTTAACGAGGCAATCATATAACTAAATAAAGCAAGCGTAAAAGGAACCGTTTATGAAGCATAGATTCTTTTTATAAAAAGTTTTGGAAAATATGTACTCCTTTGTACCTCTAAAAGTATTCATACTATCTTTAAAAACATTATTTTTTGAGGTCAATCCACCATTTTGAAATTTTTTGAAAAACCCTAACTTCCGAGCTAATTAGTTAAAGCTCATTTGAATAAACTTCTCCAGCCAACAAAATAAATCATCAATATTTTAAAATTTTCAACCGTTTTTTAACGGTTTTCAGGTGTCTGAGTGAAAGTTGTCAAAGTGTCAGATTGATGGCGGACAAACCGTTTGTAATATAGTCTGACAAATATAAATTGAAATTTTTTCGCGTATGTACATACGGAAAATACGTACAAAAAATTTCAATTTAAATTTGTCAGACTATAGTGCATTTTTTCTTACAAAAGGAACAAAATTTTTAGTAATGTAATTACATTGAAATATTATTACAAAAATAATAAAGAAAAATGTAAGAATATTACCTGGGTGACATGTCACCCTAGGGACACGTGTGTTACTTTTTTTAGAGACCCTTTCCAGAAGCCAGATTTAAGTTTTTTCTTTTGCTAAATTATCTTTTTATGACTCCTGACAAAGTCATGAAGTCACCCTAACGATCTCCAAGTGTTAAGAAAAAAATACAAAATCGCCCATTTAGTCTGATTGGCACATGTTGGGCAGTTGCTTAATTTTTTTTAGGGTATTACAAATTTTGATACAAATTATAGATTTGTCATTTTGAGAAAAAATTACAATGATTTGAATAAAATATCGAATAAAAATGAAAAATCTGAGCCCTATGGCTTTTGCTGGGCAGCTCTTTTTGGGTCTTCCAAATTTAGACACAGACTGTTGATTTTGAGAAAAAACCAATGTTTTAAAATATTATAAAACCGTAGAAAATCGTATAATGTCGTTAAAGTTATTAGAAAATATTAAAGAATAGTAGAAAATCGTAAGAAATCGCAAATACATTTTTCATTATGAATTTTTTGGATATTAAAGAATCGTAATAAATCGTAAAGAATATTAGAAAAGTGTATAAAATATCAAAAAATATTAAAGAATTTTAGAAAATATTAGTAAATCGTAAGGAATCGTAGAAAATATTATAAAATATTAAAGAATATTAGAAAGCCGTTAAAGATATTAAAGAAAAGTACGGATAAACTTAAAGTAACCGCACTGTATATATAGTATATTCATTTATTTAAGTTTGAGTTTAATTCATTTTTCTTTATTGTTATTACTATTATAATTAAATTAGTGTTATTATTGTGTAAAATGAGTTCCTCGAGGTATTTTCATCATAAAAAATTCTAAATTTATTAAATCAATCCTATCATCAATAGGAAAAATTCTTGAAAAACTTATTTACGCTAGAATTACTACATATATTGAAAATCAAAACATTATCTATGATTGCCAATATGGGTTCAGAAAAAAAAGTAGTACAACAGTAGCTGCAACAGAATTGATCATGAAATTACAAAAATGGCTAGACGAAGGAAAAACTCCAGCTGTAATTTTTTTGGATATTAGTAAAGCTTTTGATAGCATCGATCGTGAAAAACTTTATGATAAACTGAACAGATATGGAATTAGAGGAAATACATTGTCAATGATCAAAGACTATTTCAATAACAGAATGCAATATACCGAATTAAACAATCAAAAGAGTGACATGAAGAAAATCGAATGGGGTGTAGTCCAAGGAGGAGTGTTAGCCGCATTACTATTTATCCTATATATTAATGACATAGGAGTACTGAAATTACATGGAAAACCATATATTTATGCAGACGACACCGCTATTGTTTATGAACAGTATAATCATACCCACATCCAAGAAGACATAATCAAAGTATTTGACTTCTATCAAATAAATGTATTGTCCGTTAACTCTGATAAAACAAAATTTATGGTATTTCGCTCAAAATACAGAAGAAGCTCACTTACAATCGAACCAATAATAATGAATGAGACACAAATTGAACTAGTAAGACATGTTAAATACTTAGGTCTATACATCGATGAAAGCCTTAACTGGACAGAACACATAAATATCCTAACTAAAGAAATCTCAAAACCGATTGGAATGATATTTAAACTTTCAAAGTCATTAAAAAAACCTGTTTTAATGAAAATATATCATAGCTTGATCGAAAGTAAATTATCATACATGATTCAAATATGGACAACAGCAAAACATAAATTTAAAAAGAAATTGTATGTACTACAAAACAGAGTCTTAAAAATAATAAACAAATTACCACCGTTATATCCGACAATATCGCTCTACAAGGATATTAACCCGAGAATATTCACAATTGAAGAGCTCAGTCAAAAAGCAAACATTATCTTTGTACATCAATGCATTTACAATCACGTTCATAACACAACCACATTCAAAACAGTTGACGTGAGAAACACTAGACAAGCATCTGAAAAAAAATTAAAAATTCCAACAGTTAAAACAAAGAAATACGGAATTGAAGGCATCACATACAAGGCAATTACAATATACAACACAATACCGTTCTACATCCGAAACATCTTTAACATAATTAAATTTAAAATAGAAATTAAAAACCATCTTGCTACAGTCGCAATATGAGTTGATGGATCTCTAAAACCATCAAATTCCTTTTTGATAAATCTAATTGAGTTGATGAATCTCAAAAATCATCAAAAAACCATCTATAAAAAACGAACACCTTCAAGGACCCTTTCGGGTCACTTGGTGTATTTAATATTAATGAATTACAATTGTTAATATTATTTTTGAAAATAAATAAATAAAAAAAAAATATACGTAGGGCTCTGTCGGTACAATCATTAGCCGAAAAGTTGTTTTGTTGACGTTCTTCTTGTAATAAACGTTGTTGTCTTAAATTATACATCATTGGTCGACGAATTAATCTATTAGTTAAATTATCAACTTTAACTTTTTTATATGATTTTTTATGATGAAAAAAGAACAATAAGCATTTAATTTAGTCAATTGAATCCATTATTTTCTATTTTAATCAAGATTTTTCCAGGTTTATCACCAAATTGGTATTTTCAATGTTAAAATGCTTTCTTTATCTGTTTTTTTATTCATCATTGTGTTAAGTAAGCTGTCAAATCAGTTTTAAATGTGAAATATTGATCAACTTAATATATAATGCCGGTCATTTTAGAACTTTATTCTTAATTTTTACCATTGGTGAGACACAAACGACAATACACCAGTAGTGTGAAACGTGAACTAAAAAACTTCAGTATCCCGCCATTTACATTCGTAGTGATTAGTTCCACAATTGGCCGCAAAACGCCACTTCCGTGAAAGCGTCACACCAATGTTTTTACCAGGGCTTCTTTTGAAAGTGATTACAATAAAACATTTTAATAATTTTTTGAACTCATTTCAATACATCTTAGAGTGGAGTATTCTTTTGTACTTTCGAGGCATTCTAAAGGTTTATTCATCAGATTTGTGTTCATGGTGTTAAAAAATATTGTAGATCTAAATTACTAAATCTAAATTTAATTAAAAAAATTCTGAAAGATACAATTACTGTCGCAGTCAATTTTAAATTTTCGGATATTGTAGACTGTCAAACAAATTATGACCACAATATAGTTTTTATGAAAAAGGATATTTCAACTATATTTTTGGATAAAAATCGATTTTATTGTACGATTATTTTAATAAAGTTCTATTTAAACTAAGATATGTAATTATGAATGATGTATTGGACGTTATCTTATATGATAAGAGATGGTTATATTCACTCCGTCAAATGTATCACTTTACAAAAATACTCAATATGGGGAGAAATATAAATAAAATTTCCGATGCCTTTATTTTTTGCTATAAATTTGTACACTGGTTCTTCATATCATTCTAAGCATCAACGCAAAAAAAAAATTTTCTATACACACGTTCTCGAGATATCGCGGTTTGAAATTTCGCGAATGGCGCGCGGGGCCATTTTTTGGCTTGTGATATCTCGCGAACTACAAAACGTAGAAAAAATTCTAAACATGTTTTGGAAAGGTCTGAAGGATAACTTTAATAATTTATTATAATATTTTTAAAAAAGAATTATATTCATAATTAAATTTCAATTTAAAACACTGTTTTGTCATTTTTTAGTATTGGGACGTGATAAATTTTTATTTTTTTTATATGATTCTGGAGCTTTAATATCCAGCAATCGATTTATTTTGAGTTTTTTATCTGTGCCCTCGTATTTTTTGAGATACAGAGCTTCAAAATTACAATTTTTCATTAAAAAAGTTCAGATGGTGATTTTTCATACAAAAACAAGAATATTCATACTTTTGGTGATTCATTTAGGTGTCTTATGTTACTCAAATGTTTGGTACGCATCATAAAAAACCCTTTTTTAATAAAATTGTAATTAAATCGCTCTTTGAGGCTCTGTATCTCAATAAATACGGGCAAAACATGTTTTTCTACGTTTTGTAGTTCGCGAGATATCACAAGCCAAAAAATGGCCCCGCGCGCCATTCGCGAAATTTCAAACCGCGATATCTCGAGAACGTGTGTATAGAAATTTTTTTTTTTTGCGTTGATGCTTAGATTGACATGAAGAACCAGTGTACAAATTTATAGCAAAAAATAAAGGCATCGAAAATTTTATTTATATTTCTCCAAATATATCAACTTGGTGCAATAAAAACTATTTTTTTCAAAATAAATGTTGCAGAATGAAAATGAATAAAATAATCATTTAATATTAAAAATAACAATGTTTTTTGTTTATATTCAAAATTTGAACACTCTAGCTTTTGTAAAAAATTTTTAGCAACTTTTAAAAGTTTATTGTAGTTTTGGTTATATTCGGTACCAACTATTGTGATTGTAAATTGTAATGTATATGGCCTACATTAAAGTTGTTCAGTAATTGAAGCTGAAAATTTTGGTGCATAAAATTTTTCTTATCTATATGGCTTTACGGTCTATCATACTGTATGCGGACCCCCCATCTAGGTGAAATTTTTTTGAGTGTGATACCATCTACGTGAGAAAAATAATATTTGCTGTGTTTATTTTGAACGACAACGGAGATATCCTTCCAAGGTTTCAAGATATTAACTGTTAGAAGAATATAAAATTTCCTTTCTTAAACCAATACAGACTTTCGTACATGCATATATACACATAATTTGAGTTTGATTAAGATGTTTTTACCTGAAAATTGGTTTCTGACCTTTCTTTCTCTGTTTAATGAAATTATTGAATATTGTTAGTAAAAAAAGTAATAAAATTTTAACCCTTTCAGTCCCGAATTAAAACAAAGGGAGCTAGAATTTTTTTGATTATATATTCTTACTATTGATGCTTAAAAGAGCTTAAATTAATTTTTTCAGAATTTTTTGACCCTTTCTTGACCTTGAAATTAACTGTCCCTTATAAGGGACACCGGGACTCAAAGGAATATTTTTTGAGTGATGATCTCTTACAAAAATTCTAATTTGCAACCGTTGAGTCCCCTGGTCCCTTATAAGGGACACTAATTATTTCCGTTGAGTCCCGTGGTCCCTTATAAGGGACACTAATTACTTCCGTTGAGTCCCGGTGTCCCTTATAAGGGACAGAAGCAAACATCTTAAAAACTAATTTTCCTGTTGTTGTTTCATAAATCCAATCATTTTAATTAACAGCCATTAACGATGTTTAAAAAAAATTCACGATTTTTTTTAATGTGTTTTTCTATTATTTTTGTCGATCAAAACTTTTACAAGTCATAAAAATGTGTTGTCGACAGTACTTGTCAACATTTTATTTCACTTTTCAGGCTACTTTCCGTGATTACGGAATCAAAATATTTTTTTTTATGTAATTTAAATATGTAAGAATTGAATGGTAGTTAATTTTTATCCTTTTTTTGACGAAATGTATTTTTAAAAAATTCTAAAAATTTTTTCCCTTATATGGGACACGGGGAGTCAAAGGTTAAGGGTTAATAAGATTACACCATTTTCTTTGTTATGAGTCTCATTAAATGTACCAAATTTTGTCCTCTTATCATTAATATATTAGTCCATTAATCGTCTCCTAGAAATATTGTGTTTAGAGCAAAATATTTTGTTTTAGGATTTGTTCATTGTGTAAAATTGAAAACTTTTCTCTTCGATGAAAATTTTGAGTTTCATACAAATATTTTATAGGAGAGTCGGTTTAAAATGTCGTATAATATAACAGAAATACGTACAGAATTCTTGTACGAAGAAGAAAAATTGCATGACTTCTCGTCTTATTTCTGCTAATAATTTTCTAATTTTAACCGAAAAAATCAAAATAACTGGTTCGAAATCTTTGAATTTATTATTCTGCTTCTAATGTTAAATACAGTAACGTAGATAAATCTTTCGTATATTGACGAAAAAAAATTCGAAATTAGTGTATATTAACGAAAATAGAAGTGCAAAGATATATTAGTAATTTGAGTAAAAATTTATACATTGATAAACCTATTGTTGCATTTAAATAAGTACTTATGCCAAAAACATTTGTAATGCTTAAATTTAGAACTAAATTTAGTGATTATAAATAAAAATATATGAATTTCTCTCTATTTTTTATTCAAAAACGTACATAACTTAAAGGACGATTTCAGTGTATCTCAACTTCAAAATAACCGCTATTAAATTATTTACGTTTTAAATGCTTTTTCAAAATTTTCCGTTATATCGTATATTTTATAAGAATTTTATAATAGGGCGATTCATTTAATTGGAATTGAAAAATAAGGATTTCAACAATTATTTTTTGAACGTTCTATTGAAAATCAAGTGTAAAAATTATTTTAAAAAAAATATTTTGAGTAAAGTCGGGACAAAAAAAGGCATTTTTTATATAAAACTTGCAATTTTAAATTCCGCGCATGAAAAAAAATAAAATGACAACTCTACGGTCAATATTTCAACCAATTCAATTTAAATTGAATTATTTCAACCAGAAATTTCTTGTTGAAATTGAAATTTTCTGTTGAAAGAATTTTTGACAGTTTTCACGTATACACCTACATAACTGTTTCTGTCAAAAATTTTTATTTTTCAATTTCAATTCCAATTAAATGAATCGCCTTAATGAGTAAATAAGCGAAATAAATAATTTATTCTCCATTACACTTATATTTTTTACAACAAAATCAGCCAAAAAATACCATCAAGATATTGAATTTACGGTACCGTAAATTTCTTTTCGAATGATGTGAAATCATCGTTTTAAAACGCTTATAAACGTTGTTTTAGATTTATTAGTTTCGTTCATTTTTTTTCATGATAATGTTAAGTTTAATATTTCGAAAGGCATTGTGGGGTACTTATTGTAATTGAACATTTAGAAAAGCTTTTTACTTTTTTAAAAATATATTTATGAGAAAAAAATTTATCTGACTAGTATATTTTTTGTATCGATTGATACATTTGTGGATAAATAATAATATAATGTCATAGTCAAAACTGAAATCAAAATATGGTGTATGTTTTACAAATATAATACTTAAGCATATAAGACGCCCCCATTTTTAAAATAAAAACATAAAATACATTTAATGTTAATCATATTTAAGTAAATAAAATCTCTTTGAATTGAATATATATGTTCTAAACAAATATTAATTATGATGAATTTAGATTGAGAAATAATTAAATAAGGCATACAATTTGAATTGAATAATCAGAGTCCAAATCTAAGACATACAATAACTAATAGTTTTTTGATTTGGAAATAACAGAATAACATTTCAAAAATAATATTTGATAAAAAATAGCAAAATCTTATGCGAAATGGGAGTGCTTAAAAATTATTGATGTGTTACAATAGAGTGTAAAACATAAATATCGATAATGAATGGGTTTAAAACATGGAAATAGATGTAAAACAGAGTACACAAAAATCGAAAAGAAGAAAAAGGGCTCAACGCATGCAAGCGGAGAGAGGGAAGGAGGTTGTTGGTGGGGGGGAAGTAGATAGTGGTGAGGAGGACTATGGATCTCTAAAACGAGAAAAAACTGTACGTCCCCCCAATCGACGTAAGCGTAGTAAAGATACATCGCCTATTTTAGAAGAAGATATTATTGACGGATTTGCAATCTTAGCTTTCAAATCCTATGAAGATCTAGAGGTAAATCATATATCAATTTTAACGTTTCACTAAGCTGTTTCACTATATTCAATATATTTTACATGGTAAAAAATTATAATGTTCATTTACAGTTTGCTATGAAAATAGCTTCAAAGCGTAATGAAAAACGTCTTTCTTCAATAATTGAACTTACAAAATTAATGGCGGACGAAAAAATAAATGATGTTTTATTAAGTCCTCAAAAAAATAAAACAAATCTCGAACCAAGTTGTAATGTGCGAAAGACAGAAGTAGAACAAAAGAGACAAGTGACTACTTTTATCAATCAAAATTCATATTGTCAGGTAGTAAAGAAGAAAGTTGAAATCTTAAGGGTATATTTAACCATTTATATATTTTAGGATGCTGGAACCTCTGACGACAGTGGTCGAGCATCAGAAAGATTGACAAATTCATCAACTGCGCAAAGGGATGCAGAAAGTTCCCGCGATAGGTTAAGTGATGTAAGATTTTTTTTATTGATTCTTTCTTTATTTCATAATTATTATTTTAACATGTTAATATATACTAAATACGTAACATATCAAATTGAAAAACAATAATTATTTAATAGGCGAGCAGCAGATGCAGTTCAGGAAAAGGATATATCGTAAGGAACTTTATATTTGAGTTTTGTTGTTTTTCTAAATGTTTTTTTTAACAGTGTGATAGTGAAGGAGACGACGATAAAGTTTCTGATACAGGTTCTGGGTTTTCAAATTCACATGCTTACGCTACAAAATCTTCTAAGCATAATGGAACTTCACCGCTTATTGAAAATACTTCAAACAACAGTAATAATTCGGAAAACGTTGTTACAAAGACTGATCAACAAATGGATCAAAAAGATCTACCCCCTCCGGCTCTTCCTAATATATTGATCCAAAACATACAGGTGAATAAGGAGTTTTAATTTATCATTACTTTTCCTATTACTCAAATATTTAATTTATATTAAAAATCATTTTTAGGAACAAAAATCTCATCTTTCAATGACACAATCAGAGGAAAAAAATAATGATGATAAATATGATCAGAAAGATAGTATTGCACGCAGTATTATCAAATCTGAAGAAGGAAGTCAAGATAATAAACCAAACAATCAGAATGATTGCACGCATGAGACAGGATTAACAAAAGAATCTCTTAACGCACAACAAGATTTTAGAAAAGAAGATCGAATGTCAATTCACTTAATTACATCGAATGAAAGACCTGCGTCAGAAATAAGTAGTACTTCACTGTACAGAACTCCATATTCACAATCGACGACGAGTTTTCCTAATTATAAATTTACAATACCACCAGAAGAATCAAAAGAGAATCAATCATCTTCATCTGTATCCAATAGTGAAGTTTCTTCGCCAATTTTATCTTCTGTAAAGGACATAGCTCCAAAAACTAAATCGGATAAAATTGCTCCTCCTAATATACCGAAGGAACGTGATAATTTCAGGTGAATCTTTATGATTTTATTTGAAATGAATTATATTATAACGGTTTTAATGTTTACAGCGATATTGATTCGTTATCTGTATCTAGTGTAGTAACAATTAATTCTACAGAGATTCCTTCACGACAGCCATTATCACCTTCAAAAAATACAACAGCAATTACATTTCCTCGTCCTTTGCCAACAGCTACATGGCCTATCAACACACCACAAACGGATATTGCTTCAAAAACATTAATAGGTGCAAATATTCCCAAAACTACTATTCCTCCTCCTATTGTTAATCCTCCAACAACGATTGCAACAACCTTTGCAACTCCAATGCCTCCGACTACTTCAGCATCTTTATCTTTTTCTGCGGAATCATTATTTTCAAACAAGCCAAAAGGTACTAACAAATTGACAATAACTGTAATACTTCAATACTGAAAACTTTTTATTTAGAGCAAACAGATCTTCTGCGCAGAGAATTAGATAATAGATTTTTAGATCGAGCAGGACTCACGAATGTACAAAATAATCAACCATATATGCGACAAGAGCTTCACCATCATCAACATCAACACACTCATCTGCATCAGCATCATCAACAAATAATACCAACTGTTACTCCAGGTCAGAGTACAATGTTTTCCACTCCTATATTTAAAGACATTCCAAAAATTGGAGGCGTAGATTCTCCTTTTTATCGTACTGGTATTGGTATGCCAATGTATACGGCATATCCTCCCACAATACTACACCCAAACATCGGAACTACAAATACACAATTTATTCAACAAAGCCCGTTATCTTCCTTCATTCCAAAAGTAAGAAAATTCTTTAAAACATTACCCATTCGAAAATTTTGGTCGTATTTTATAATGTCTTCGTGGCCCCCCTAAAATTCCGAAAATTAATGTACCAAAATCCCGAAAGGTACATTTTCCATAAAAACTAAAATCCCGAAAAAAAAAATAAATAAATAAAAACATTGGTGAGACACAAACGACAATACACCAGTTGTGTGAAATGTGAACTAAAAAAATTCGGCATCCCGCCATTTACATTCGTATTTATTAGTTCCACAATTGGCCGCAAAACGCCACTTCCGTGAAAGCGTCACACCAATGATAAAAAATAAATGTATTTATTTTCTTCAATTTTAATACCTAAATGCGGAGCAGCGTAGCATTTGATTTCAAAATAATATGAGTTTAGTTAAATTTTTATAATACTTTTATATTTAGTTAAATCTTAAAAGTGTGAGTATGCGAAAACGCCTGTACAGCCTTTCTGGGACATCGCAGAACCATGGTTTCTTCTGAAACTACATCTAAATTTTACCGACGGAGGTGCTCCAATCATTAGAATTTTTGATTTTCATGTAAAAAAAATAGAGTTGCCGAACAACTTTTGGTCCAAAAAATCGGTTTTTCAACATAAATCAAAAAATTTCCACAAATTTCCCGGAAAATAAAAAAAAAAAATTATATCACTAAAAAAAGAATGTTACATCGAAGCTGCGTAGCGTTTTATATCAATGATTTTAATTAAAAAAGATTTTGTTAAGTATTCAAAATTTTTATGGATTTTGTCTTTACGGATTTTGGATTTCGGGATTTTTTTAATGGATTTTTGCTTTCGGGATTTTGGTTTATGTATTTTGGTTTTAGGGATTTTAGTTTTCGGAATTTCGATTGGAACCCATTTTTAATGTATCGTCTTAATTTTCACTGTCTTGTCGCATTTTTTAGTGTCTATGTCGTGTTTTTTAATATCTCTGCATACATTTCAATATTCAAACAATTTTTAACAAAAATATTTTTTTTACTTTAGGCCGAGGAAAGTCAGTTTTTGGTATAAAGTTGCATTTCGTCGAACACCATGAAGGGGT